>JAHHZJ010010650.1:0-52974 GCA_021437245.1 Aegilops speltoides
TCAACAATTCCAATAGTTTATGGTTATTATAATGCTAAGTTCTAACACCATTTGGATTTTATGCACTACAAGTGACAGGGGAAGCTAATTTTAAGGCTTGCACACCTTAAAGTCTCTGTTGAACCACTCGAGACTCCTTGAATGCATCAAGTTGAGGTAAGTGGCTCTTCCCATCCATTGACTAGACTATTCAAGTATTCCATGGTTCTAAAGACATATCTACATGATGGTCTTAAGTGTGTGCTTTATTCACATGAAACCATTGGCTCATTATCCTAACATCGATTTCGAGCCGTCGAATGGATAACATTGCAGAATTCTCCTTGAGTGCCTTCTCTATGGCCCTTGGATTGAGTTTAGCAATTTGTCCTAAGGTCTAGACTCAAAATGGTTTGGTAGAATCCTATCTGAAGAGTTAACCTCATTGCATTATCTTTACTTTGGAATTGCAACTTGCCAACTTTACGTTGGATTCATGCGATTTTACGCTCATGTGAGCGCATAATATTATTCTGTTGGGAACACGGTAATTTCAAAAATTTCCTATGCACCGCATAAGATCATGGTGATGTATATAGCGAGAGGGAGTGTATCTTCATACCCTTGAAGATCGCTAAGCGGAGCGTTTATCAGCAGTTGATGTAGTCGTGCGTCTTCACGATCCGACCGATCCAAGTACCGAGCATACGGCACCTCGAGTTACGCACATGTTCAGCTCGATGGCGTCCTCGCCTTCTCGATCCGGCAAGGCGGTAGTAGTAGATGAGTTCGGCGGCCTGACGGCGTGGTAGCGGTGTTGGTGAAGAACAATCTCGCGGGGCCGCCTAAACACTCACGGAAACTATGACGGAGGATAAACTAGAGGGGCGGGGTTGCGGCTGCGGCTTGGTGTTTCTTGATGTGTCTTTGGTGCTAGCCCTACCCCTCTATTTATATGTTGAGCCTTGGGGTGAAACTTGGAGTAAAGCCTCCACAAAGTCGGTTTCACCGAAGGCAAAGTCCTTCTCGGACTCGGGGCGAACGCCGAGGTTCCGGCGTCTGGACCCGACGCCGAGACCACGGCGTCGGCCCCTGAACTCATAAAACTTCCTTTAGCTTTCCAAAAACCTTGTGGGCTTTCCTTTAGGCCCAAATAACGTGTTCTCGTACCCAAACATTTAGGAAACATCCGGAACCCCTTCGGTGAATTCGGAACCCTTAGGAGATCAAACACTATTATCCCATATATCAAACTTTATCTCGGACCATTCGGGTTCCTCGTCATGTCCATGATCTCATCAGGGACTCGAACAACATTCGATTACCAACATGCATAACTCATATAATACTATATAAATCGGCGAAGCGTTAAGCGTGCGGACCCTACGGGTTCGAGAACTATGTGAACACGGCCGAGACATGTTTCGGTCGATAACCAATAAGCGGGACACGGATGCCCATATTGGCTCCACATATTCTCTGAAGATCTTTATCGGTCGGACCGCATAACAACATCGTTGTTCCTTTGTCATCGGTATGTTACTTGCGAGATCCGATCGTCGGTATCAATACCTAGTTCAATCTCGTTCTGGCAAGTCTCTTTACTCGTTCGTAATACATCATCTCACAACTAACTCATTAGTTGTAATGCTTGCAAGGCTTAAGTGATGTGCATTACCGAGAGGGCCGAGATACCTCTCCAACAATCGGAGTGACAAACCCTAATCTCGAAATCGCCAACCCAACATACGCCTTTGGAGACACTGTAGTACTCCTTTATAATCACCCGATTCGTTGTGACGTTTGGTAGTACCAAAGTGTTCCTCCGCAAGCGGAGTTGCATAATCTCATAGTTATAGGAACATGTATAAGTCATGGATAAAAGCAATAGCAACATACTAAATGATGGGTGCTAAGCTAATGGAATGGGTCATGTCAATCAGATCATTCAACTAATGATGTGACCTTGTTAATCAAATAACAACTCCTTGTTCATGGTTAGGAAACATAACCATCTTTGATTAACAAGCTAGTCAAATAGAGGCATACTAGTGACACTCTGTTTGTCTATATATTCACACATGTATTATGTTTCGGTTAATACAATTCTAGCATGAATAATAGACATTTATCATGAAATAAGAAATAAATAATAACTTTATTATTGCCTCTAGGGCATATTTCCTTGATCTCCCACTTGCACTAGAGTCAATAATCTAGTTCACATCGCCATGTGATTGAACACCAATAATCATATCGTATATGATTAACACCCATAGTTCACATCGTCATGTGACCAACACCCAAAGGGTTTACTAGAGTCGATAATCTAGTTCACATCGCTATGTGATTAACACCCAAAGAGTACTAAGGTGTGATCATGTTTTGCTTGTGAGAGAATCTTAGTCAGCGGGTCTATCATATTGAGAGCCGTATGTATTTTTCAAATATTCTATGTCTACAATGCTACTGCGGAGCTACTCTAGCTAATTGCTCACTTTCAATATGTATCTAGATCGAGACTTAGAGTCATCTAGATCGGTGTCAAAACTTGCATCGGCGTAACCCTTTACGGCGAACCTTTTTCACTTCCATAATCGAGAAACATATCCTTATTCCACTAAGGATAATTTTGACCATTGTCAGTGATCTACTCCTAGATCACTATTGTACTCCTTGCCAAACTCGGTGCAGGGTATACAATAGATCGGTACAGACATGACATACTTTATAGAACCTATGGCCAAGGCATAGGAATGACTTTCATTCTCTTTCTATCTTCTGCTTTGTGGTCGGAGTTTTGAGTCTTACTCAATTTCACACCTTGTAACATAGGCAAGAACTCTTTCTTTGGTGTTCCATTTTGAACTACTTCAAAATCTTGTTAAGGTATGTACTCATTGAAAAAACTTATCAAGCGTCTTGATCTATCTCTATAGATCTTGATGCTCAATATGTAAGTAGCTTCACGAGGTCTTTCTTTGAAAAACTCCTTTTAAACACTTCGTTTATGCTTTGCGAGAATAATTCTACATTATTTCCGATCTACAATATGTCATTCACATATACTTATCGAAATGTTGTAGTGCTCCACTCACTTTCTAGTAAATCTGAGGCTTCACGCAAATGCATATAAAACTATATCTTTGATCAACTTATCAAAGCGTATATTCAACTCGAGATGCTTGCACCGGTCCATAGATGGATCATTTGGAGCTTGCATTTTTAGCACCTTTAGGATTGACAAAACCTTCTGGTTGCATCATATACAACTCTTCTTCTTTAATAAATCCATTAAGAAATGCAATTTTGACATCCTTTTGCCAGATTTCAAAAAAATTGTGGCAATTGCTAACATGATTCAGACAGACTTAAGCATCGCTACAGTTGAGAAAATCTCATTGTAGTCAACACCTTGAACTTGTCAAAAACCTTTTTGCGACAAGTCGAACTTTGTAGATAGTAACACTACTATCAGCGTCCGTCTTCCTCTTGAAGGTCCATTTATTTTCTATGGCTTGCCGATCATCGGGCAACTCCACCAAAGTCCACACTTTGTTCTTATACATGGATCTCATCTCAGATTTCATGGCCTCAAGCCATTTCGCGGCATCTGGGCTCATCATCGCTTCATCATAGTTCGTAGGTTCATCATGGTCTAGTTACATGACTTCGAGCAGGATTACGTACCACTCAGTGCGGATCTCACTCTGGTTTACCTCGAGATTGGTAGTAACTTGATCTGAAGTTACATGATCATCATCATTAGCTTCCTCACTAATTGGTGTATTAGTCACGAGGAACAGTTTACGTGATGAACTACTTTCAATAAGGGAGAAGGTACAATTACCTCATCAAGTTCTACTTTCCTCCCTCACTTCTTTGAGAGAAACTCCTTCTCTAGAAAGGATCCATTTATTATTAGCGAATATTTTGCCTTGGATCTGTGATAGAAGGTGTACCCAACAATTTCCTTTGGGTATTCTATGAAGCGCACTTTTCCGATTTGGGTTTGAGCTTATCGAGGATGAAACTTTTCACATAAGCATCGCCCCAAACTTTAAAAAGCGACAACTTTGGTTTCTTGCCAAACCACAGTTCATATATTGTCGTCTCAGCAGTTTAGATGGTGCCCTATTTAGCGTGAATGCAGCTATCTCTAATGCATGATCCCAAAAGCGATATTGGTAAATCGGTAGAAACATCATAGATTGTACTATATCCAATAAAATGCGGTTATGGCGTTCGGACACACCATTATGATGTGGTGTTCGGTGGCATGAATTTGTGAAACTATTCCACATTGTTTTAATTGAAGACCAAACTCGTAACTCAAATATTTGTCTCGCGATCGGATCGTAGAAACCTTATTTTCTTGTCATGATGATTTTTCCACTTCACTCTGAAATTCTTTGAACCTTTCAACTATTTCAGATTTATGTTTCATCAAGTAGATATACCCATATCTGCTCAAATCATCTGTGAAGGTCGAGAAAATACGATACCTTGTGAGCCTTAACACTCATTGGATAGCATACATCGGTATGTATTATTTCCAATAAGTCGATTGCTTTCGCTCCTTGTTAGGGAAGCGGAGTCTTAGTCATCTTGCCCATGAGGCATGGTTACTTGACATCAAGTGATTCATAATCAAGTGATTCCAAAATCCCATCGGCATGGAGTTTCTTCATGCGCTTTACCAATATGACCTAAGCGGTAGTGCCACAAATAAGTTGCACTATCATTATTAACTTTGCATCTTTTGGTTTCAATATTATGAATATGTGTATCACTACGATCGAGATCCAATGAACCATTTTCATTGGGTGTGTAACCATATAAGGTTTTATTCATGTAAGCAGAACAACAGTTTGTTCTCTTACTTAAATGAATAACCGTATTGCAATAAACACGATCAAATCATATTCATGCTCAGCGCAAACACCAAATAACATTTATTTAGGTTCAACACTAATCCGAAAGTATAGGGAGTGTGCGATGATGATCATATCAATCTTGAAACTACTTTCACACACATCGTCACTTCACCCTTAACTAGTTACATTTTATACGCAACTCCGTTTGAGTTACTACTCTTATGGCGAACGAGTACCAAATACTGAGGGTTTCTATAAACACTAGTAAATTACACATCAATAACATGTATATCAAATATACCTTTGTTTACTTTGCCATCCTTCTTATCCGCCAAATACTTGGGGTAGTTACGCTTCGATAACCGGTCCGCTGCGGTGAAGCACTTAGTCTCGGGCTTAGGTCGGACTTGGGCTTCTTCATTTGGCGACAACTTGCTTGCCATTCTTCTTGAAGTTCCTTCTATCCCTTTGCCCTTTTCTTGAAACTAGTGGTCTTGTTAACCATCAACACTTGATGTTCTTTCTTGATTTCTACCTTCATTGATTTCACATCATGAAGAGCTCGGGAATCATATTCATCATCCCTTGCATACTATAGTTCATCACGAAGTTCTACTAACTTGGTGATGGTGACTAGAAAAATTCATCAATCACTATCTTATCTGGAAGATTAACTCCCACTTGATTCAGCGATTGTAGTACCCGGACAATCTGAGCACATGCTCACTAGTTGAGCGATTCTCCTCCATCTTTTAGCTATAGAACTTGTTGGAGACTTCATATCTCTCAACTCGGGTATTTGCTTGAAATATTAACTTCAATTCTGGAACATCTCATATGGTCCATGATGTTCAAAACATCTTTGAAGTCGATTCTAAGCCATAAAGCATGGTGCACAAAACTATCAAGTAGTCATCATGTTGAGCTAATAGCGTTCATAATATGCGCATCTGCTCTGCAATAGGCACTGTCACCTAGCGGTGCATCAGGACATAATTCTTACGTGCGATAATGAGGATAAACCTCGATTACGGATCCAATCGCATCATTGCTACTAACATTTTCAACACAATTTTCTCTAGGAACATATCAAAATAAACATATAAAAGCAACAACGCGAGCTATTGATCTACAACATAGATATGCTAATACTACGGGACTAAGTTCATGATAAATTTAAGTTCAATTAATCATATTACTTAAGAACTCCCACTTAGATAGACATCTCTCTAGTTATCTAAGTGATCACGTGATCAAATCAACTAAACCATAACCGATCATCACGTGAGATGGAGTAGTTTTCAATGGTGAACATCTTATGTTGATCATATCTACTATATGATTCACGCTCGACCTTTCGGTCTCCGTGTTCGAGGCCATATCTGCATATGCTAGGCTCGTCAAGTTTAACTTTGAGTATTCGGCGTGTGCAAAACTGGCTTGCACCCGTTGTAGATGGACGTGGAGCTTATCACACCCGATCATCACGTGGTGTGCAGGCACGACGAACTTTGGCAGCGGTGCATACTCGGGAGAACACTTCTTGATAATTTTAGTGAGAGATCATCTTAAAATGCTACCGTCGATCAAAGCAAGATAAGATGCATAAAGATAAACATCACATGCAATCAATATAAGTGATATGATATGGCCATCATCATCTTGTGCTTGTGATCTCCATCTTGAGCTTACCGTCATGATCACCATAAATCACCGGTAGCGACACCTTGATCTCCATCGTAGCATCGTTGTCGTCTCACCAATCTTATGCTTCTCGACTATCGCTACCGCTTAGTGATAAAGTAAAGCATTACAGAAGCGTTGTGTTGGGAACATAGTAATTTCAAAAATTCCTCGCTGCGCAAGATCATGGTGATGCATAGCGAGAGAGGAGAGTGTTGTCTCGTACCCTCGTGGATGAAGCGAAGCGATCTGGCGTAGAGGAAGTAGTCGTCACGGTCTCCTCGCGATCAACCCGATCGGCGCCGTTACTCCGGCGCCCCGAGTTCTTGACACCGTCAGCTCGATGGCGCTCCTCGGGCTCCAATCGATGAAAGCCGGGAGGAGAGTTCCGTCGACCTGACGGCGTGGTGGCGATCTTGATGTTCTACCGGCAGGGCTTCGCCTAAGCTTTGCGGACGATATGACCGAGGTGGAATATGGTGGAGGGGGCACGCGCTGCGGCTGAGGCGATCCGTAGATCAACTTGTGTGTTCTAGGGTGCCTCCTGCCCCCGTATATAAAGGAGCAAGGGGGTGCGGCGGCCCTTGGAGGCTTGGGAGGTCCTACTCCCGCGGGAGTAGGACTCCCCCCCTAGTTGGATTAGGATTGGGGGAGGGAAAGAGGGGAAGAGGCGCGCCCCCTCTCCTTGTCCTATTCGGACTAAGGGGGGAGGGCTTGCGGCCTGCCTGCCCGCCCTTCCTCTTCTTCCTCATGGCCCACTATGGCCCATTAACCCCGGGAGGTTCAGTAACCCCGGTGTTCGAATAAAATCCGATTTCACGGAACCATTCGAACTCAAATATAGGCTTCCAATATATCAATCTTTATGTCTCGACTATTTGAGACTCCTCGTCATGTCGTGATCACATCCGGGACTCGAACTTCTTCGGTACATCAAAATACACAAACTCATAATATAACCGTCGCCGAAACCTTAAGCGTGCGGACCCTACGGTTCGAGAACAATGTAGACATGACCGAGACCGTCTCGGTCAATAACCAATAGCGGGACCTGGATGCCCATATTGGTTCCTACATATTCTCGAAGATCTTTATCGGTCGAGACCGCATAACAACATCGTTGTTCCCTTTGTCATCGGTATGTTACTTGCCCAAGATTCGATCGTCGGTATCAATACCTAGTTCAATCTAGTTACCGGCAAGTCTCTTTACTCGTTCCGTAATACATCATCTCACAGCTAACTCATTAGTTGTAATGCTTGCAAGGCTTAAGTGATGTGTATTACCGAGAGAGGCCCAGAGATACCTCTCCGACATTGGGGTGACAAAACCTAATCTCGAAATCGCCAACCCAACATACGCCTTTGGAGACACACTGTAGTACTCCTTTATAATCACCCGATTCGTTGTGACGTTTGGTAGTACCAAAGTGTTCCTCCGTGGCAGGAGTTGCATAATCTCATAGTTATAGGAACATGTATAAGTCATGGATAAGCAGTAGCAACATACTAAGCGATCGTGTGCTAAGCTAATGGAATGGGTCATGTCAATCGGATCATTCAACTAATGATGTGACCTTGTTAATCAAATAACAACTCTTTGTTCATGGTTAGGAAACATAACCATCTTTGATTAACAAGCTAGTCTAATAGAGGCATACTAGTGACATATTGTTTGTCTATGCATTCACACATGTATCATGTTTCCGGTTAATACAATTCTAGCATGAATGATAAACATTTATCATGAAATAAGAAATAAATAATAACTTTATTATTGCCTCTAGGGCATATTTCCTTGATCTCCCACTTGCACTAGAGTCAATAATCTAGATTACATAGTAATGATTCTAACACCCATGGAGTCTTGGTGTTGATCATGTTTTGCTCGTGGAAGAGGCTTAGTCAGCGGATCGCTACATTGAGATCCGTATGTATCTTACAAATCTCTATGTCTCCCACGGACTAAATCCGGATAGAATTAGGCGTCTCTTGATGTGCTTGGTCCTCTTGTGAAATCTGGATTCCTTTGCTAAGGCAATTGCTCGATGTTGTCACGAAGATTTTCATTGGACCCAATGCACTAGGTATGACACCTAGATGGGATATGAACTCCTTCATCCAGACTCCTTCATTAGCTGCTTCGAAGCTGCTATGTACTCCACTTCACATGTAGATCCCTTCTGACGCTTTGTTTAGAAGCTGCACCAATGCGGCTCCTCCGTTTAGTGTAAATCGTATCCGGTCTGTGATTTAGAATCGTGGGATCGGTGTCAAAGCTTGCATCAAGCGTAACCGTTCACGATGAGCTCTTTGTCACCTCCATATCTGAGAAACATATCCTTAGTCCTTTTCGGGTATTTCGGGATGTTCTTGACCCGCTGTCGATGATCCACTCTGGATTACTTTGGTACCTCCTGCTAAGCTTATAGCAAGGCACACATCAGTGCAGTACCTGACATTGCATACATGATAGAGCCTATGGCTGAAGCATAAGGAACATCTTTCATTTCTCTCTATCTTCTGCGGTGGTGGGCATTGAGTCTTACTCAACTTCACACCTTGTGTCTGAGCCAGAACCCTTTCTTTGTGAAAGTCAATTAAGCGTCTTGATCTATCTCTATAGATTTTGATGCCCAATATGTAGCAACTTCACGAGGTCTTTCATTGAAAAACTCTTATTCAAGTATCCTTTATGCTATCCGAAATTCTATATCATTTCCGATCGGTAATATGTCATCTACATATAATATCGAAATGCTCTGAGCTCCCACTCACTTTCTTGTAAATCGAGGCTTCTCCAAAAGTGCATATGAACTAAAATCTTTGATCACACTATCAAGCGTTTATTCAACTCGAGATGCTTGCAGTCCATAAATGGATCATTTGGAGCTTGCACACTTTGTTAGCTCCTTTGGATTGATAAAACCTTACGGTTGCATCATATACAACTCTTCTTCGAAATCCATTCGAGAATGGGTCTTTTACATCCATTTGCCAAATTTCATAATCATAAAATCGTGATTGCTAACATGATTCAGACGGACTTAAGCATCGCTTCTGGTGAGAAGGTCTCATCGTAGTCAATCCCTTGAACTTGTCGAAAACCCTTTGCAACAAGTCGAGCTTTGTAAGCGATAACATTACCGTCGGCGTCGGTCTTCTTCTTGAAGATCCACTTGTTTTCTATTGCTTGCCTACCCTCGGGCAAGTCGACCAAAATCCATACTTTGTTTTCATACATGGATCCCATCTCAGATTTCATGGCCTCAAGCCATTTTGCGAATCTGGGCTCACCATCGCTTCTTCATAGTTCGTAGGTTCATCATGATCAAGTAGCATGATTTCCATAACAAGATTACCGTACCACTCAGTGCGGATCTTACTCTGGTTGATCTACGAGGTTACGTAGTAACTTGATCGAAGTTTCATGATCAACATCATCAACTTCCTCACTATTTGGTGTAGATGTCTCGAAGCGGTTTACGTGACAAACTACTTTCAAGTAAGGGAGAAGGTACAATTACCTCATCAAGTTCTACTTTCCTCCCACTCACTTCTTTCGAGAGAAACTCCTTCTCTAGAAAGGATCCATTCTTAGCAACAAATGTCTTGCCTTCGGATCTGTGATAGAAGGTGTACCCACTGTCTCCTTTGGGTATCCTATGAAGACACATTTTTCCGATTTGGGTTCGAGCTTATCGAGGTTGAAGCTTTTCACATAAGCATCGCATCCCCAAACTTTAAGAAAGACAACTTTGGTTTCTTGCTAAACCATAGTTCATAAGGTGTCGTCTCAGCGGATTTTGCGGTGTTCTATTCGGTGTGAATCGGCCGTCTCGAGCATAACCCCAAAATGATAGCGGTAAATCTGTAAGAGACATCATAGATCGCACTATATCTAGTAAAGTGCGATTCTGACGTTCGGACACACCATTCTGTTGTGGTGTTCGGGTGGCGTGATTCTTGAAACTATTCGCATTGTTTCAAATGTAGACCAAACTTCGTAACTCAAATATTCACCTCCACGATCGGATCGTAGAAATTTAATTTTCTTATTACGATGATTTTCAACTTCACTCTGAAATTCTTTGAACTTTTCAAATGTTTGGACTTATGTTTCATTAAGTAGATATACCCATATCTGCTTAAATCATCTGTGAAGGTGAGAAAATAACGATATCATACGAGCCTCAACATTCATCGGACCACATACATACATGTATGATTTCCAACAAATCTGTTGCTCTCTCCATAGTACGGAGAAGCGGGGTTTTAGTCATCTTGCCCATGAGGCACGGTTACATAAGTGCCAAGTGATTCATAATCAAGTGACTCCAAAAGTCCATCGATATGGAGTTTCTTCATGCGCTTTATACCGATATGACCTAAGCGGCGGTGCCACAAATAAGTTGCACTATCATTATCAACTCTGCATCTTTTGGCTTCAACATTATGAATATGTGTATCACTACTATGAGATTCATCAAAATAGACCACTCTTGAGGGTGCATGACCATAAAGATATTACTCATATAAATAGAACAACCATTATTCTCGATTTAAATGAATAACCGTCTACGCATCAAACAAGATCCGGATATTGAAGGAAATATGCCCTAGAGGCAATAATAAAGTTATTATTTATTTCCTTATTTCATGATAAATGTCTATTATTCATGCTAGAATTGTATTAACGGAAACATAATACATGTGTGAATATATAGACAAGCAGTGTCACTAGTATGCCTCTACTTGACTAGCTTGTTAATCAAAGATGGTTATGTTTCCTAACCATGAACAAAGTTGTTATTTGATTAACGGGATCACATCATTAGTTGAATGATCGATTGACATGACCCATTCCGTTAGCTTAGCACCCGATCGTTTAGTATGTTGCTATTGCTTTCTTCATGACTTATACATGTTCCTATGACTATGAGATTATGCAACTCCGTTTGCGGAGGAACACTTTGGGTACTACCAAGCGTCTAGCGTAGCTGGGTGATTATAAAGGAGTACTACGAGGTGTCTCTAAAGGCGGATGTTGGGTTGGCGTATTTGAGATTAGGATTTGTCACTCCGATTGTGGAGAGGTATCTCTGGGCCCTCTCGGTAATGCACATCACTTAAGCCTTGCAAGCATTACAACTAATGAGTTAGTTGCGAGATGATGTATTCTGGAACTAGTAAAGAGACTTGCGATAGCGAGATTGAACTAGGTATTGGATACGGCGATCGAATCTCGGGCAAGTAACATACCGATGACAAAGGAACAACGTATTTTGTTATGCGGTTTGACCGATAAAGATCTTAAGTAGAATATGTAAGAGCCAATATGGGCATCAGGTCCGCTATTGGTTATTGACCAAGAATAGTTCTAGGTCATGTCTACATAGTTCTCGAACCCATAGAGTCCATGCGCTTAAGGTTTCGATGGCGGTTATATTATGAGTTTATGAGTTTTGATGTACGAAGGAGTTGAGTCCCGGATGAGATAGGGGACATGACGAGGAGTCTCGAAATGGTCGAGGCGTAAAGATCGATATATTGGACGACTATATTGGAGTTCGGAAAGGTTCGAGTGATTTGGGTATTTTGAGTCTGGGGAGTTACAGGAATACGGGGAAGAGTATTGGGCCTTAATGGGCTTTAGTGGGAAGGAGGGGGGGAGGCGCGCCCTCCCAAGCCAGTCCAGGTGGACAAAGGGTTTGGGCGCCCCTCTTCCTTCCTTCTCCACTTCCCTCTTTCCCCCCTTGACCTAGTTGGACTAGGAAAGAAGAATCCTACTCGGTGAGAGTAGGACTCCTTGGCGCCCTCCTCCTAGGGCGGCCTCCTCCTCCCTCCCTCCTTTATATCACAGGCAGGGGGCACCCATAGACACACAAGTTAGATCTACGGATGGTTCCTTAGCCGTGTCGGTGCCCCCTCCACCATATTCCACCTCGGTCATACCGTCGCGAAGCTTAAGCGAAGCCTGCGCAGTGAAACATCAAGATCGTCCTGCCGTCGTCTTGTGGAACTCTCCTCGACACTCGGCTGGATCGGAGTTGAGGGCGTCATCGAGCTGAGCGTGTGCTGAACTCGGAGGTGCCGTCGTTCGGTACTTGGATCGGTCGGATCGTGAAGGCGTCGACTACATCAACAGCGTTGTGCTAGCGCTTCGCTTCACGGTCTCACAGTGCGTGGACAACACTCTCCCTCTCGTTGCTATGTCATCACCATGATCTTGCGTGTGCGTGGAAATTTTTGAAATTACTCGTTCCCCATGATGGCATCCGAGCCTAGGTTTTATGGTTTGATGTTTTGCGAGTAGAACACAAGTGAGTTGTGGGCGATACAAGTCATACTACCTACCGGCATGTCATACTTTGGTTCAGCGGTATTGTGAGATGGCGGCCCGGACCGACATTACAGCGTGCGCTTCTGGCGAGACTGGTTTCACCGCTGCGAGCACTCGTTGCTTAAAGGTATTGGTGGGTGCTGTCTCTCTCACTTTAGTTGAACCGAGTGTGGCTCGCCCGGTCCTTGAGAAGGTTAAAGCAGTCTATTTGCGAAATATCGTTGTGGTTTTGATCGTGGGTGAGGCTGGTTCTTGCTTAAGCCCGTAGCAGCCCACGTAAAATTTGCAACAACAAAGTAGAGGGCGTCTAACTTGTTTTTGCGGGGCATGTTGTGATGTGATATGGTCAAGGCGTGATGCTATATTTTATTGTATGAGATGATCATGTTTTGTAACGAAGTTATCGGCAATGGCGGGAGCCATATGGTTGTCGCTTTATTGTATGCAATGCAATGCATACTGTAATGCTTTACTTTATCACTAAGCGGTAGCGATAGTCGTAGAAGCATAAGTTTGGCGAGGCGACAGCGATGCTACGATGAAGATCAAGGTGTCGCGCCGGTGGCGATGGTGATCATGGTGGTGCTCGGGAGATGAAGATCACGAAGCACAAGATGATGATGACCATATCATATCACTTATATTGATTTGCATGTGATGTTTATCCTTTTATGCATCTTATCTTGCTTTGATTGGCGGTAGCATTATAAGATGATCTCTCACTAAATTATCAAGAAGTGTTCTCCCGGTATGCACCGTTGCCAAAGTTAAATGCGTGCCCGGACACCATGTGATGATCGGGTGTGATAAGCTCTCGTCCATCTACAGCAGGTGCAAGCCAGTTTTGCACCATGAGAATACTCGGGTTATACTTGCGAGCCTAGCATATGCAGATATGGCCTCGGAACACGGAGACCGAAAGGTGGCGTGAGTCATATAGTAGATATGATCAACATAAGATGTTCACCATTGAAAACTACTCCATTTCACGTGATGATCGGTTATGGTTTAGTTGATTTGGATCACGTGATCACTTAGATGACTAGAGATGTTTTTCTAAGTGGGAGTTCTTTAGTAATATGATTAATTGAACTTAAATTTATCATGAACTTAGTACTGATAGTATCTTGCTTGTTTATGTTTGATTGTAGATAGATGGCTCGTCTGTTGTTCGTTGAATTTTAATCGTTCCTTGAGAAAGCAAAGTTGAAAGATGTTAGTAGCAATGATGCGGATAGGATCCGTGATCTGAGGTTTATCCTCATTCTTTGTGAGAAGAATTATGTCCTTGATGCACGCTAGGTGACAAACCTATTGCGAGGAAGCGGATCTGAGGCGTTATGAGCGTTTGGCTAGCTCAATATGATGACTACTTGATAGTTTTGTGCACCATGCTTTATGGCTTAGAATCGGGACTTCAAAGATGTTTTGAACATCATGGACCATATGAGATGTTCGAGGAATTGAAGTTAATATTTCAAGCAAATACCGAGTTGAGAGATATGAAGTCTCCAACAAGTTCTATAGCTAAAAGATGGAGAGAATCGCTCAACTAGTGAGCATGTACTCAGTTATGCAGGTACTACAATCGCTTGAATCAAGTGGGAGTTAATCTTCCGGATAAGATAGTGATTGACAGAATTCTCTAGTCACCATCACCAAGTTAGTAGAACTTCGTGATGAACTATAGTATGCAAGGATGATGAAAATGATTCCGAGTTTTCATGATGATGAAATCGATGAAGGTAGAAATCAAGAAAGAGCATCAAGTGTTGATGGTTGACAAGATCACTAGTTTCAAGAAAGGGCAAAGGGAAAGAAAGGGAACTTCAAGTAGATTGACAAGCAAGTTGTCACTCCCACGAAGAAAACCAAAGCTGAACCAAAACCTGAGCCCGAGTGCTTACTTTGCAAAAGAAATGGTCCTTTGGAGCGGAACGCCCTAAATATTTGGTGGATAAGAAGGATGGCAAAGTGAAAAAGGGTATATTTGATATCTGGTGTTTTATGTGTGCTTTACTAGTGTTTATAGCAACCCCTCGGTATTTGGTACTGGTTCGGTTGCTAAGAGTAGTAACTTCGAAGCAGGAGTTGCAAAATAAGCGAAACTAGTTAAGGGTGAAGTGACGATGTGTGTTGAAAGTAGTTTCAAGATTGATATGATCATCATCGCACACTCCCTATACTTTCGGGATTAGTGTTGAACCTAAATAAATGTTATTTGGTGTTTCGTTGAGCATGAATATGATTTGATCGTGTTTATTGCAATCGGTTATTCATTTAAGTAAGAGAATAAACTGTTGTTACATTTACATGAATAAAACCTTATATGGTTACACACCCAATGAAAATGGTTCATTGGATCTCGATCGTAGTGATACACATATTCATAATATTGAAACCAAAAATTCCAAAGTTAATAATGATAGTGCAACTTATTTGTGTACTTGCCGTTTAGGTCATATTGGTGTAAAGCGCATGAAGAAACTCCATCTTGATGGGATTTTGGAATCACTTGATTATGAATCACTTGATGCTTGCGAACCGTGCCTTTTGGGCAAGATGACTAAAACTCCGTTCTCGGAACAATGGAACAAACTCTTGACTTATTGGAAATAATACATACCGATGTATGCGATCCAATGAGTGTTGATGCTCGTGGCAAGTATCGTTATTTTCGACCTTCACAAGATGATTTGAGCGAGATATGGGTATATCTACTTGATGAAACATAAGTGCGAAATAGTTGAAAGGATCAAAAGAATTTGAGTGAAGTGGAAAAATCATCGTAACAAGAAAATAAAGTTTACGTGATCGATCACGGAGGCGAATATTTGATTCTGAGTTTGGTCTTCAATTAAAACAATGTAGAATAGTTTCACAGCTCCGCCACGGAACCCCACAATGTTATGGTGTGTCCAAATATCGTAACCGCACTTTATTGGATATAGTGCAATCTATGATGTTTCTTACTGATTTACCAATATCGTTTTGGGATCATGCATTAGAGACAGCTGCATTCACGTTAAATAGGGCACCATCTAAATCCGTTGAGGCGACACTATATGAGCTGTGGTTTAGCAAGAAACCAAAGTTGTCGTTTCTTAATGTTTGGGGCTGCGATGCTTATGTGAAAAAGTTTCATCTGATAAGCTCGGACCCAAATCGAATGCGTCTTCATAGAATACCCAAAGGAAATTGTTGGGTACACCTTCTATCACAGATCCGAAGGCAAGATATTAGTTGCTTAAGATGGATCCTTTCTAGAAGGAGTTTCTCTCGAAAGAAGTGAGTGGGAGGAAAGTAGAACTTGATAAGGTAATTGTACCTTCTCCCTTATTGGAAAGTAGTTCATCACGAAATCTGTTCTGTGACTACTACACCAATTAGTGAGGAAGCTAATGATGATGATCATGTAACCCGGATCGGTTACTACCGAATCTCGTAGGTAAACAGTGAGATCCACACGAGTGATGCGGTAATCCTGTTACGGAAGTCATGTAACTAGACCATGATGAACCTCGAACTATGAGAGCGATGATGAGCCCAGATTCATGAAATGGCTTGAGGCCATGAAATCGAGATGAGATCCATGTATGAGAACAAAGTATGGACTTTGGTGGAGTTGCCGATGATCGGCAAGCCATATTGTATAAATGGATCTTCAAGAGGAAGGCGGACGTTGATAGTAGTGTTACTATCTACAAAGCTCGACTTATGCATAAAAGGTTTTGACAAGTTCAAGGTGTTGACTACAATGAGATTTTCTCAATTGTAGCGATGCTTAAGTCTGTCCAAATCATGTTAGCAATTGCCACAATTTATGAAATTTGGCAAATGGATGTAAAACTGCATTCTGAATGGGTTTACGGAGGAAGAGTTGTATGTGATGCAACGAGAAGGTTTTATCGACCCAAAGGGAGCTAACAAAGTGTGCAAGCTCAGCGATCCATCTATGGACTGGTGCAAGCATCTCGGAGTTGGAATATCGCTTTGATAAGTTGATCAAAGCATATAGTTTATCTGAGACTTGCGGTGAAGCTTTGTATTTACAAGAAAGTGAGTGGGAGCACTCTGACATTTCGATAAGTATATGTGAATGACATATTGTTGATCGGAAATAATGTAGAATTATTACGCAAAGCATAAAGGAGTGTTTAAAGGAGTTTTTCAAAGAAAGACCTCGGTGAAGCTGCTTGCATATTGAGCATTAAGATCTATAGAGATAGATCAAGGCGGCTTGATAAGTTTTTTTTCAATGAGTACATACCTTGACAAGATTTTGAAGTAGTTCAAAATGGAGCAGTCAAAGAAAGAGTTCTTGCTGTGTTACAAGGTGTGAAATTGAGTAAGACTCAAAACCCGACCACGGCGAGAAGATAGAAAGAGAATGAAAGTCATTCCCTATGCCTTGGCCATAGGTTCTATAAAGTATGCCATCTTTGTGTACGGATCTATTGTATACCCTACTTTGAGTTTGGCAAGGGAGTACAATAGTGATCTAGGAGTAGATCACTAGGCAGCGGTCAAAATTATCCTTAGTGGAATAAGGATATGTTTCTCGATTATGGAAGTGACATAAGGTTAGGTAAGTAAAGGGTTACGTCGATGCAAGTTTTGACACCGATCTGGATGACTCTAAGTCTCGATCTAGATACATATTGAAAGTGGGAGCAATTAGCTAGAGTAGCTCCGTGCGAGCATTGTAGACATAGAATATTTGCAAAATACATACGGCTCACGAATGTGCCAGATCCATTGACTAAACTTCTCTCACGAGCAAAACATGATCATACCTTTGTACTCTTTGGGTGTTAATCACATAGCGATGTGAACTAGATTATTGACTCTAGTAAACCCTTTGGGTGTTGGTCACATGGCGATGTGAACTATGGGTGTTAATCATATCTGAGATATGATTATTGGTGTTCAATCACATGGCGATGTGAACTAGATTATTGACTCTAGTGCAAGTGGGAGGCTGAAGGAAATATGCCCTAGAGGCAATAATAAAGTTATTATTTATTTCCTTATTTCATGATAAATGTCTATTATTCATGCTAGAATTGTATTAACAGGAAACATAATACATGTGTGAATATATAGACAAGCAGTGTCACTAGTATGCCTCTACTTGACTAGCTTGTTAATCAAAGATGGTTATGTTTCCTAACCATGAACAAAGAGTTGTTATTTGATTAACGGGATCACATCATTAGTTGAATGATCGATTGACATGACCCATTCCGTTAGCTTAGCACCCGATCGTTTAGTATGTTGCTATTGCTTTCTTCATGACTTATACATGTTCCTATGACTATGAGATTATGCAACTCCGTTTGCGGAGGAACACTTTGGGTACTACCAAGCGTCTGGCGTAAGCTGGGTGATTATAAAGAGTACTACGGTGTCTCTAAAGGCGGATGTTGGGTTGGCGTATTCGAGATTAGGATTTGTCACTCCGATTGTCGGAGAGGTATCTCTGGGCCCTCTCGGTAATGCACATCACTTAAGCCTTGCAAGCATTACAACTAATGAGTTAGTTGCGAGATGATGTATCTGAGCGAGTAAAGAGACTTGCGTGCGAGATTGAACTAGGTATTGGATACGCGATCGAATCTCGGGCAAGTAACATACCGATGACAAAGGAACAGCGTATGTTGTTATGCGGTTTGACGATAAAGATCTTCGTAGAATATGTAGGAGCCAATATGGGCATCAGGTCCGCTATTGGTTATTGACCAAGAATAGTTCTAGGTCATGTCTACATAGTTCTCGAACCGTAAGTCCATTGCGCTTAAGGTTTCGATGGCGGTTATATTATGAGTTTATGAGTTTTGATGTACGAAGGAGTTGAGTCCCGGATGAGATAGGGGACATGACGAGAGTCTCGAAATGGTCGAGGCGTAAAGATCGATATATTGGACGACTATATTCGGAGTTCGGAAGGTTCAGTGATTGGGTATTTTTGATCTAGGGAGTTACAGGGAATACGGGGAAGAGTATTGGGCCTTAATGGGCTTTAGTGGGAAGGAGCCGGGAGGAGGCGCGCCCTCCCAAGCCCAGTCGGGTGGACAAAGGGTTTGGGGCGGCCCCCTCTTCCTTCCTTCTCCACTTCCCTCTTTCCCCTTGACCTAGTTGGACTAGGAAAGAAGAATCCTACTCCCGGTGAGTAGGACTCCTTGGCGCGCCCTCCTCCTAGGGCGGCCTCCTCCTCCCTCCCTCCTTTATATCTGAGGCGGGGGCACCCATGACACACAAGTTAGATCTACGGATGGTTCCTTAGCCGTGTCGGTGCCCCCTCCACCATATTCCACCTCGGTCATCATGTCATGAAGCTTAAGCGAAGCCTGGCGATGAAACATCAAGATCGTCCTGCGCCGTCGTCTTGTGGAACTCTCCCTCGACACTCGGCTGGATCGGAGTTCGAGGGGCGTCAACAAGCTGAGCGTGTGCTGAACTCGGAGGTGCCGTGCGTTCGGTACTTGGATCGGTCGGATCGTGAAGGCGTCGACTACATCAACAGCGTTGTGCTAGCGCTTCGCTTACGGTCTCACAGTGCGTGGACAACCTCTCCCCTCTCGTTGCTATGTCATCACCATGATCTTGCGTGTGCGTAGGAAATTTTTGAAATTACTCGTTCCCCAGCAGATATAATGTTCATGCTCAGCGCGAGGCACCAAATAACAATTATTTAGGTCTAAAACTAATCCGAAGGTAGATGTAGAGGTAGCGTGCCGACCGCGATCACATCGACTTTGGAACCATTTCCCAGCGCGCCGTCACCTCGTCCTTTGCGGTGTTAAGCAATCCATAGTCCTGTTTGAGTTGCAAATATTAGCAGAACCGATATCAAATACCAGTGCTCTGCGAGCTCTAGTAAGGTACACATCAATAACATGTATGTCACATATACCTTTGTTCACCTTGCCATCCTTCTTATCCGCCAAATACTTGGGGCAGTTCCGCTTCCGGTGACGGTCGCTTGCGATAGAAGCACTCGATTTCAGGTTTAGGTCCGGACTTGGGTTTCTTCTCTGAGCGACAACTTGCTTCTTTGTTCTTCTTGAAGTTCCTTCTTCTTCCTTTGCCTTTCTTCTTGAAACTAGTGGTCTTATTGACCATCAACATTTGATGCTCCTTCTTGATTTTTACCTCCATGACCTTTAGCATTGCGAAGAGCTCGGTATAGTCTTTACTAACCCTTGCATATTATAGTTCATCACGAAGCCTTTGTAGCTTGGTGGCGTTGATTGAAGAATTCATCGATGACACAATCATCTGGAAGATTAACTCCTAGTTGAGTCAAGTGATTGTAATACCCGGACATTTTGAGTATGTGCTCCTTGTGAGAACTATTCTCCTCCATCTTGCAGCTATAGAACTTATTGGAACTTCATATCTCTCAATCCGGGCATTACATTTGGAATATCAACTTCAACTCTGGAACATCTCATATGCTCCATAGCGTTCAAAGCGTCGTTGAAGTCGGTTCTAAGCCGTAAAGCATAGCTGCTTGAACTATAGAGTAGTCATCGGCTTTGCTCTGCGGGGCGTTCTTAGCGTCGTCGGTTACATCGGCGGCAGGCTGGCACCTAGCGGTGCATCGGGGCGTAACTCTTACATGCAGCAATGAGGATAATCCTCGAGATTCTGGACCCGATCCGTGTATGTAACACCGGATCCGATCGCGGTGTCGCGATTATTCGCCGTCGTTGCCATGTCATTTGCTTGCGTGTTGCACTTTTCCATGTCATCATTTGAATTTCATCTTGTCATCATGTGCATCGCATTTGCATACATGTTCGTCTCATGCATCCGAACCTTTTCCCCGTTGTCCGTTTTGCAATCCGGCACTCCTATGTCCTCCGGCGTCTCCCTCTTCTCTCTTTTCGTATGCGGGTGTCAAACTTTCTCGGAATGGCCGAGGTTTGCCAGCTGACCTTAGTATAACACCGGTAGACCCCTGTCAAGTTTCGTGCCATTTGGAGCTCGTTTGATACTCAGCAGTTAGCAGGGTAACATAAAGCCCTCTTTGTTTGCAGCCCAACACCTTCAAAGTGGCCCAAAACCCACCAAACTCCTCTCCATGCTCTCGGTCGTTCGATCACGATCGCGTGGCAACCGCACCTCATTTGGACTCTCCTAGCTCCTCTATGCCTATATATACACCCCATTTCATTTTGGATCAATTCCCGAACCCTAGCTTTCCTACTCGCTTGCGGGACGCGTCGCCCGGTCGGTTTCGTCCTTGACCCGTTATCCGGGCAATCGGCGCCCGCCACGTCGCAGCGCGCCGCCTCGCTTAATAGCCTCGCGCCGCTGTCCTCTCACCGCGCCCGCCGTCGGCCGCGAGCCAGCTCCGGCCCCGCAAATCCAGCCGCCGCCGCCTCCAGCGTCCTCGCCCGCCGCCGCCTCGGCTTCGCGCACCTCGCCGCCGGCTCCGCCGCCGCCCGTCGCCGGCGAAACCTCCGGCAGCGCCGCCCGTCGCCGCTCGCGCGCCT
Organism: Aegilops speltoides; assembly: GCA_021437245.1. NCBI lineage: Eukaryota > Viridiplantae > Streptophyta > Magnoliopsida > Poales > Poaceae > Aegilops > Aegilops speltoides. Next base: position 21,386 of record JAHHZJ010010650.1, read on the forward strand.
CGCGCGCCTCACAACTCCTCCGCCGCCTCGCCGCTCCACCCAGCTCCGCCGCGAGCCCGCCAGCGCCGCCCTCCGTCACTTTCGCCGCCGCGCGCCTTCGCCCGAACAGCGCCGCCCGCGCGCCCGCCGCCAGCTCTCCCGCCAGCGCCTCCGCCGCGAGCAGCCTCAGCGCCAAACCCGCCTTGGCGGCGCCACCGCTACCGCGCACGCCGCGAACTCCCGCCGCCATCGGTTGCTCCGCCGCCCGCATCCACTCCTCGCATGGGCCGCCGTCGCCGTCAGCGAATCGGGAAGGCCCGATCAGCCGCGCCCGTCGCCTCCTCGTGGGCGGCCCGGCGCGCCCGCCCAGCTCCTTCCGGCCTGCCGGCCGCCTCTCCCCTTCCTGGGCTTGGCCCATGGTGAGCAACCCGTCTAAATTCCGCCCGGTCGAACTTTAGTTATCTTACGCTCATCTGTTTTTTGAGAAAAATGCCTAAGTCCCAGATTTCTATCATTTTCATGCATTTTCATCGCATCACATCTCCGCACCCGTAGCTCCGTTTTGCGGCGTGTAATATGTCAAATTGTTCGCCTCGACAGTACATCATTTCATTCCATTGAATCATTTCCATTTGAGCTCATCTTGATGCCCGAAATGCTGTTGGAAGTAGGCTTCAGATCGTTAGTTTCAGAATCTTATCAGCTCGAGCTCTTTTGTCATTTTGCCATGATTGATGTGTGCATCCTATGAGTATGAGCTCTACATGAATGTTGAAATATGCCATGCCATCTTTCCAGAGGTGTTGACCATATATTTTGTGATGCTTGTAGTGAGTGCATTGAGCTTGTAAAGTAGGGTGGTTGCTGTTGTTGTTTTGCTAGACAGATTCTGTTATAATTTGATGCCATGTTAACACGCTTCCACTAATCATTCTATGCATAATCTGGAGATGCTCTATAAACATGTTTTGATATGTATGTCATGCTCTATCCAATAATGCCCTTGGTTGCAATTATAGCCTGCTGGAACATGTTCATTTCTTGCTTTAAAGTTGCTTGAAAATGTTTCCTGACAGATTGTTTGCATGAGATTCAATTTTCACGAGGTCGTTGTAGTTGATCCGTGTATGCTATGACCTTGCTCTTGCCATGATTAGCTTCATAAACATGCCTTCTTACTGTTGGTTGCCTTGCCATGCCATGTATTGCTCTGTAGTGAGTGGTTCGAGCTCACGAACATGCCTACTATCGTTGTTTCTGCCATGTTCAAATCTGTAATAAAACTTGCCATGTTTACATGGGTGCCATCATTCTTAGAGTCCTTTTTGTCTCATGGTCAGTAAGGGTCTTTTGATATATGCTATTAGTAGTTTCATGCCATGCCTTTGTTTGCCATGATAAGTTCCTGTAACATGTTGTTTGATAGCTCTAAACATTGCAACTTTGATGATATTTACGCTAAAGTCTGAAATTGTTATTACTTGCAATATCTCCATGTCATTTTGAGCATGTTCTAGTTATTTCTGGAGATAGCTCAGTGCTCATGTATTGTTATGCTTTACGTGTACTTCATGCCCATGCCTTTTGTTATTATGTTGGGGTGCTGTAGCATGTTGTTTTGATGCTTGCAAGATGCCTAGTTCTGTTTTGGAATGATTGTTGCTATGACTTGTATAGTGTGTGGGTGTTGAACCGTTGCTCCGTTTTGAGTGTGCTCTATATGAAACTTGCTTGTTTTTGCATGTAGCTTCATATTACCATGTTGCATCCTTGTTTTGGTGTGTTTGCTTGATGTTTGGGTGCATTTTGCATCGATGCCATGTTTAACTTGTTTTGCTCATATCTTCTAGGCGTAGCTCGAATCTAATGAACTTTATATGTAACTTGACTAGAATTTCGTGTAGATCATCTTGGTGCATCTTAACTTGCTGTTTAACAACTTGAACATAAGGTTTATTCAGTTCTGGACCAATTTCGAAATATGCATATGAGGACTTCTAGGAATTGTTATATGTTGTTTAGGCCTCATTTAAACTTGCCTTGATGTGTTGTTCTTGTGTGCATCATCTCTTGCCATGAGTAGCTTCATGTAGCTTGGTCATGCATCATGCTTGTTGTGCATCATGTCTTGTCCATGTGTGGTGTGTTTACTTTGTTGTGTGCTCCTTCTCGATAGTTCCCGTTTCGTTGCGATCGTGAGGATTCGTTCGTCTACGTTTGGTTCGGCTTCATCCGTTCATCTTCTTCATGGATTCGTTCTTCTTCCTTGCGGGATTTCAGGCAAGATGACCGCTTCTACTGGATCTCACTACTATCATTGCTGTGCTAGTTGCCTCGTTCTTTTCGCTATCTTCGCTACCTATTACTGTTTGTCCGGCCATCCCATATTGCCATGAACCTCTAACCTTTGACACCTTTCCTATGCAAACCGTTGTTTGGCTATGTTACGCTTTTGCTCAGCCCTCTTATAGCGTTGCTAGTTGCGGTGAAGTTGAAGATTTCTCCATGGTGGACAGGGTTTATGTTGGGATATCACAATATCTCTTATATTATTAATGCATCTATATACTTGGTAAAGGGTGGAAGGCTCGGCCTTATGCAGGTGTTTTGTTCCTCTTGCCGCCCTAGTTTCCGTCATACGGTGTTATGTTCCCGGATTTTGCGTCCCTTACTGCGGTCGGGTGATTTATGGGACCCCCTGACGGTTCGCTTTGAATAAAACTTGCCCAGCAAGGCCAACATTGACTTTTACCATTTGCCTCACCACCACCTACTTTTCCCTTGGGAGTCGCTCTCTCGAGGTCATCTTTATTCAGCCCCGGGCGGTGCTTGTCTAAGTCTGGTTCGAACGAAGTAAACTGCGGGGCCCCTCGGGGCGACTCGAGGTTTGGTTTTACTCGTAGGATGTCTCATCCGGTCGTGGCTGAGGCGAGATCTGCGGCTACTATCGGGATGTCGGCCGCCGGGAGGTCTTGCTGGTCTTGTTTTACCATTGTCGAAATGTCTTGATGTCGGGATACCGAGCCTGATCGGAGTGTCTCGGGTGAAGGTCTATTCGCCGATGATCGCGAGAGCTTGTCATGGGCTAAGTTGGGACACCCTGCGGGGTATAAACTTTCGAGCCGTGCCGCGGTTATGTGGCAGATGGGAATTTGTTAATGTCGGTTGTAGACAACTTGACACTTGATCCGAATTAAAGCGCATCAACCGAGTGTGTAGCCGTGATGGTCTCTTCTCGTGGTCGGGAAGTGAACACGGTTTACGGGTTATGATTGGCGTAAGTAGGTGTTCGGGATCACCTCTTGATCATTGCTAGTTTCACGACCGTTCCGCTTGTTTCTCTTCTCGCTCTCATTTGCGTATGTTTAGCCACCATATTATGCTTAGTCATTCGCTGCTTGCAACCTCACCACTTTACCCCTTCCTTTCCCTTTAAGCTTTGCTAGTCTTGATACCCATGGTAATGGGATTCTTTGAGTCCTCGTGACTCACGGATACTTCAAAACCAGTTTGCGGTGCCTTTGTTACCCGGCGGTGGCGCAACCAAGCTCAGGAGGAGCTCGATGAAGATCTTGCCCTTTGTGTTGTTTTGTTCTAGTTGATCGATAGTGGAGCCCGGTTGGGGTCGATCGAGGACCTTTTATGCATTTGGGGTTCTTCTTTTATTTTGGTTCCGTAGTGGGACCTTGATTGTATCTGGATGATGTAATGCTTTATTCATGTAATTATGTGAAGTGGCGATTGTAAGCCAACTATGTATCTTTTCCTTATGTATTACATGGGTTGTGTGAAGATTACCTCACTTGCGACATTGCTTTCAATGCGGTTATGCCTCTAAGTCGTGCCCGACACGTGGGAGATATAGCCGCATCGAGGCGTTCGATGTAATTGCTACCATCATCTTTCAACTTTGCTTTCTCAAGAGAGCATTAAAATTCAACGGAACAAACACGAGCCATCTATCTACAATCAAACATAGACAAGCAAGATACTATCAGTGCGAAGTTCATGATAAATTTAAGTTCAATTAATCATATTACTTAGAACTCCCACTTAGGCGGACATCTCTCTAGTTATCTAAGTGATCACGTGATCCAAATCAACTAAACCATAACCGATCATCACGTGAGATGGAGTAGTTTTCAATGGTAAACATCTTATGTTGATCATATCTACTATATGATTCACGCTCGACCTTTCGGTCTCCGTGTTCGAGGCCATATCTGCATATGCTAGGCTCGTCAAGTATAACTGAGTATTACTGCGTGTGCAAAACTGGCTTGCACCCGTTGTAGATGGACGTAGAGCTTATCACACCGATCATCACGTGGTGTGCAGGCACGACGAACTTTGGCAGCGGTGCATACTCGGGAGAACACTTCTTGATAATTTAGTGAGAGATCATCTTATAATGCTACCGTCGATCAAAGCAAGATAAGATGCATAAAGATAAACATCACATGTAAATCAATATAAGTGATATGATATGGTCATCATCGTCTTGTGCCGTGATCTCCATCTCTGCGGCACCATCATGATCACCATCGTCACCGTAGCGACACCTTGATCTCCATCGTAGCATCGTTGTCGTCTCGCCAATCTTATGATTCTCGACTATCGCTACGCTTAGTGATAAAGTAAAGCGTTACATGGCGATTGCATTTCATACAATAAGCGACAACCATATGGCTCCTGCCGATTGCCGATAACCGGTTACAAAACATGATCATCTCATACAATAAAATATAGCATCACGTCTTGACCATATCACATCACAACATGCCCTGCAAAAACAAGTTAGGCGTCCTCTACTTTGTTGTTGCAAATTTTACGTGGCTGCTACGGGCTTAAGCAAGAACCAATCTAGCCTCGCATCAAAACCACAGCGATACTTTGTCAAATAGACTCGTTTTAACCTTCTCAAGGACGGGCGTATGCCTCAGTTCAACTAAAGTGAGAGAGGCAGACACCGCCGGTCACCTTTAAGCAGCGAGTGCTCGTGGCGGTGAAACCAGTCTCGCGTAAGCGTCTGGCGTAATGTCGGTCCGGGCGCTTCATCTCACAATACCGCTGAACCAAAGTATGACATCTGGTAGGTAGTATGACTTGTATCGCCCACAACTCACTTGTGTTCTACTCGTGCAAAACATCAAACCATAAAAACCTAGGCTCGGATGCCCTTTGTTGGGGAGCGTAGTAATTTCAAAAATTTCCCTCGCACCGCGCAAGATCATGGTGATCCATAGCAATGAGAGGAGAGAGTGTTGTCTCGTACCCTCGTGAACCGAAGCGGAAGCGATCTGGCGTAGAGGAAGTAGTCGTCACGGTCTCCTCGCGATCAACCGATCAGCGCCGTTACTCCGGCGCCCGAGTTCTTGACACCGTACAGCTCGATGGCGCTCCTCGGGCTCCAATCCGTGAGAGCCGGGAGGAGAGTTCCGTCGGCCGCGATGGCGTGGTGGCGATCTTGATGTTCTACGGCGTGGGCTTCGCCTAAGCTTTGCGACGATATGACCGAGGTGGAATATGGTGGAGGGGGCACGCTGCGGCTGAGGCGATCCGTAGATCAACTTGTGTGTTCTAGGGTGCCCCCCCCCCGTATATAAAGGAGCAAGGGGGGTGCGGCGGCCCTTGGAGGAGGCGGGAGGTCCTACTCCCAGGGAGTAGGACTCCCCATTCCTAGTTGGATTAGGATTGGGGGAGGAAAGAGGAAGAGGCGCCGCCCCTCTCCTTGTCCTATTCGGACTAGGGAGGGAGGCGGCGGCCTCTACTGGCCGACCCCTACTCTTCTCTCTCATGGCCAACTATGGCCCATTAACCCCGGGAGGTTCAGATAACCCCGGTGTTCGGTAAAATCGATTTCACGGAACCATTCGAACTCAAATATAGGCTTCCAATATATCAATCTTTCGTCTCGACTATTTGAGACTCCTCGTCATGTCGTGATCACATCCGGGACTCGAACTTCTTGGTACATCAAAATACACAAACTCATAATATAACCGTCGCCGAAACCTTAAGCGTGCGGACCCTACGGTTCGAGAACAATGTAGACATGACCGAGACCGTCTCGGTCAATAACCAATAAGCGGGACCTGGATGCCCATATTGGTTCCTACATATTCTCTGAAGATCTTTATCGGTCGAGACCGCATAACAACATCGTTGTTCCCTTTGTCATCGGTATGTTACTTGCCCAAGATTCGATCGTCGGTATCAATACCTAGTTCAATCTCGTTTCGGCAAGTCTCTTTACTCGTTCCGTAATACATCATCTCACAGCTAACTCATTAGTTGTAATGCTTGCAAGGCTTAAGTGATGTGTATTACCGAGAGGGCCGAGATACCTCTCAGAGCATTCGGAGTGACAAAACCTAATCTCGAAATCGCCAACCCAACATCGCCTTTGGAGACACACTGTAGTACTCCTTTATAATCACCCGATTCGTTGTGACGTTTGGTAGTACCAAAGTGTTCCTCCGTTAAGCGGGAGTTGCATAATCTCATAGTTATAGGAACATGTATAAGTCATGGATAAGCGGTAGCAACATACTAAGCGATCGTGTGCTAAGCTAATGGAGCGGGTCATGTCAATCGGATCATTCAACTAATGATGTGACCTTGTTAATCAAATAACAACTCTTTGTTCATGGTTAGGAAACATAACCATCTTTGATTAACAAGCTAGTCTAATAGAGGCATACTAGTGACATATTGTTTGTCTATGCATTCACACATGTATCATGTTTCGGTTAATACAATTCTAGCATGAATGATAAACATTTATCATGAAATAAGAAATAAATAATAACTTTATTATTGCCTCTAGGGCATATTTCCTTGATTGCATTTCATACAATAAGCGACAACCATATGGCTCTGCCGATTGCGATAACCCGGTTACAAAACATGATCATCTCATACAATAAAATATAGCATCACGTTTTGACCATATCACATCACAACATGCCTGCAAAAACAAGTTAGGCGTCCTCTACTTTGTTGTTGCAAATTTTACGTGGCTGCTACGGGCTTTAGCAAGAACCGTTCTTACCTACGCATCAAAACCACAGCGATAGTTTGTCAAATAGACTCCGTTTAACCTTCACAAGGACGGGCGTATGCTTTTCAGTTCAACTAAAGTGAGAGAAGCAGACACCGCCAGCCACCTTTAAGCAGCGAGTGCTGCGTGGCGGTGAAACCAGTCTCGCGTAAGCGTCTGGCGTAATGTCGGTCGGGCGCTTCATCTCACAATACCGCTGAACCAAAGTATGACATCTTTGGTGGCGGTATGACTTATATCGTCCACAACTCACTTGTGTTCTACTCGTGCATATAACATCAGCGCATAAAACCTGGCTCGGATGCCCTTTGTTGGGGAGCGCGATAATTTCAAAAATTTCCTACGCTGCGCAAGATCATGGTGATGTATATAGCAGCGAGGAGTGTATCTTCATACCCTTGAAGATCGCTAAGCGAAGCGTTTATCAGCGCGGTTGATGTAGTCGTCGCGTCTTCACGATCCGACCGATCCAAGTACCGAGCATACGGCACCTCCGAGTTACGCACTGCGTTCAGCTCGATGGCGTCCTCGCCTTCTCGATCCGGCAAGGCGGCGAAGTAGTAGATGAGTTCGGCAGCACGCGCGGCGTGGTAGCGGTGTTGGTGAAGAACAATCTCCGCGAGGCCGCCTAAGCACTACGGAAACTATGACGGAGGATAAACTAGAGGGGCGGGGTTGCGGCACTGCGGCTTGGTGTTTCTTGATGTGTCTTTGGTGCTAGCCCTACCCCTCTATTTATATGTTGAGCCTTGGGGTGAAACTTGGAGTAAAAGCCTCCACAAAAGTCGGTTTCACCGAAAGGCAAGAGTCCTTCTCGGACTCGGGGCGAGCCCGGAGGTTCCGGCGTCTGGACCCGGATACCGAGACCTGGCGTCAGCCCTGGACTCATAAAACTTCCTTTGCGCTTTCCAAAAACCTTGTGGGCTTTCCTTTAGGCCCAAATAACGTGTTCTCGTGCCCAAACATTTGGAAACATCCGGAACCCCTTAGGTGAATTGAGAACCCTTAGGAGATCAAACACTATTATCCCATATATCAAACTTTATCTCGGACCATTAGGAGTTCCTCGTCATGTCCATGATCTCATCGGGACTCGAACAACATTCGGTTACCAACATGCATAACTCATATAATACTATATAAATCAGCGAAGCGTTAAGCGTCACGGACCCTACGGGTTCGAGAACTATGTAGACATGGCCGAGACATGTTTACGGTCGATAACCAATAGCGGGACACGGATGCCCATATTGGCTCCCACATATTGTCGAAGATCTTTATCGGTCGGACCGCATAACAACATCGTTGTTCCTTTGTCATCGGTATGTTACTTGCGAGATCCGATCGTCGGTATCAATACCTAGTTCAATCTCGCTCCGGCTAGTCTCTTTACTGGATTACGTAATACATCATCTCACAACTAACTCATTAGTTGTAATGCTTACAAGGCTTAAGTGATGTGCATTACCGAGAGGGCCGAGAGATACCTCTCAGGCAATCGGAGTGACAAACCTAATCTCGAAATCGCCAACCCAACATACGCCTTTGGAGACACTGTAGTACTCCTTTATAATCACCCAGTTACATTGTGACGTTTGGTAGTACCAAAGTGTTCCTCGACAAGCGGGAGTTGCATAATCTCATAGTTATAGGAACATGTATAAGTCATGGATAAAAGCAATAGCAACATACTAAGCGATTGGGTGCTAAGCTAATGGAATGGGTCATGTCAATCAGATCATTCAACTAATGATGTGACCTTGTTAATCAAATAACAACTCCTTGTTCATGGTTAGGAAACATAACCATCTTTGATTAACAAGCTAGTCAAGTAGAGGCATACTAGTGACACTCTGTTTGTCTATATATTCACACATGTATTATGTTTCCGGTTAATACAATTCTAGCATGAATAATAGACATTTATCATGAAATAAGGAAATAAATAATAACTTTATTATTGCCTCTAGGGCATATTTCCTTCAATTCCCCTCTATCTTTGATATGTGGATATCTACCAAGTATTTCCTATCTGCGGTAATTCGGTTGCATACCGATATCACCACCCGGCATACATCATTAGCCCCTCAACATATAGTTGGGATATATGCGAGGAATAACTGTACTTCCATCAATACCTCAAGCCCCTCGCATGGGGAGTTATTCAAGGCCAGTATGCTAATTCAATGAGGAACATTTCCGAGGCATTAGGGGAGATTTGGTACCATATAGAATGCCGGAAATTAGTGGAATGTTCAACACATTTACGCCTCAAATCCACGTACTCAAAGATCTGAACCATGCGTTGGAAGATTTGCAACACATTGCAAATAACCTGCGATTCATTCTTGACTATAAAGGTGTGTAAGTGCATCTAGTGCCCTTAGTGTTTTGGTGTATTGAAGACTTATAGGTTAAGGGACTAATGCGTTTGTGAGTGTACAAAGGTCTATAAGTCTATGAGGAGTTTGATATTCTGAGAGAAAGTCGACCCTAAAATGAAGTTCTTCATTTGAAGACTTTGATATTACGAAGACTTTACGAAGACTTTGAAAGTGAAGAAATTGGTGTGACCTTGAAGACTTGGTATTCATTTGTGGAACATGAAGCGTGAAGACTTTTGTTTTCGTAGTTTCATTTTATCTTTCTTGAGTCATAGGAAACACCGTCTTTGTTAAAGGGGTCGAGGAAATACTAAGGAAAAATTTCCATGTGATGCTCAACTCAAAATCCTACACCTACCAATCCCTTGAGTGAAGCCTTTGGAAATCTCATACGAGTTCAGTCACCTTCTTGATGTGAGCGAAGTTCTTACAGTGTTGATGAATTTATTCGGCGAGGAGTTAGGAATTCGCCGGTCTGAATTGCCTACCGTGAGAACATGATATACGAGGAATTTGAGAGTCAAATTTCCGACCATTGTTGTCTTCTCTTGGCTGTCCCAAAATATCTTATCCACCTAACGGTCATATCATTGAAGGGCATTTATGTCTTATCATGTCGGGCTGCTCCCTAGGCTATAAATAGCCGCCCCTACAATCACTAGCTGGTTGGCTGCTCAGAGAACTTGACACTTGTCATTTGAGAGCAACCCATCCTCAGGGACTTTGGCGAAAATCATCAGTGAGAAAACCCAAAACCAAACCCTACAAACCCAAAGTGATTGAGCATCCTTGAAGAAATTGATCTGCGTGGATCCGGCGCTTATTACCTTTGAAGGCTGTGCTTCTTCGAGACGGTTAGGCGTCATGGTCTAGAAACATCAAGAGGAATTGTGGATCGCCGGTGACCAAATGCTGTGAAGGTTTGGAAGTCGCTGAAGACTTACCACAGTGATTGGGCCGGTATGTGTGACCTTAGTTCAAGGAGAATACGGTGAGGATGGGTGTCTGGTGCATGCTTTCGGCGGGGTGTCGGGGCTGTGTGTCCTCGAGTTTAAATACTCGGCCGCTCAACAGACGTACTGGCCCGAGACAGCGAGTTGGAACTGGTCTACCAAATCATTGTCTTCACCAACAAGCTGGTTCTATTTCCTCAACCCTTTCATTTCCTCATTCTTGTGTTGAGTGCTTGTTCATATCGTGCTTGAAGACTTTGGTGAAGACTTTCTCAATTTCCTCAGTTCAATTTCTTGATCTGTTTGTCTTCATCTTGTGTTATCCTGTGATTCGCTTTACGTACTCTGTGCTAGTCTTCATTTCATCATGATGACCATGCTTGTATACTGTTATGCTTACTTGAGTACTTATTCGCTGCTAGTAGTTCTTAGCTAAGGAATTTCCTCACGGCAAATTCCTCGATGAAGAATTCATAAAATCGCCTATTCACCCCCCTCTAGTCGATATAGCGCACTTTCAATTGGTATCGAGCAAGGTACTCCTTGTTACGTGTGATTTTAGTTTAACCACGGGTTTTAGTTATGTCGACGCGGTATGAAGAAAGTGACATGCCCTATCTTTGTGGTCATGATTATCCCAAGTGGAAGGCCATGATGAGAGCGCCTCATGGCAATGAACAGCGAGTGTGGACCGTCCTTGAGATTGGTCTTACTAATCTATGCAAGATGGCGAGCAGCGATGATATTCGCAAGTACACTCGACTTGACATCTTGGCGAAGGATATAAATGCATTCTGCCTACCAGAGATGAATTGAGCGCATTATGCATCTTTGCAATCTGAAGCTCATCAGGACGAATCTCGATGTCTATGAAGGTCATCGAACCCGTCATGATCCTGGTTTGAGGACTTCAAGGAATCTCTCAAAAGCGATGACTTCGAACCGAATCATCATCTTCTACATCATGTCTCATGGCAAAGGGTGACAAGGTAACGAATGTTCCTCATCAGGAGTTACGTGACTCTGAATCGATGATGACATTGAACCTAGTTATACCAAACTTGTTTACATTGCCACTAAACAATAAGCGGCTTTGGAAAAGGTTCAAAACATGCTAGACAAAAGTGATGATATGTTGGGTGAAGAAATGGATCGCACTAAATACATTGAAAATCTTGAGACTTGGTCTAGGTTTGATAACCTTCAAAGTCATCATAACACTCTCTTATCGATCATGAGAAACTTTCTTATGAATTTCTTCAAAAGCAAGATCTTGAGAAGCTAAGAGTGAGTTATGAAGATCTTTAGAAGGGCGCGATTCATTATTAGCTCAACAAATCAGCGCTTCTCGGGAAGAATTTGTTCCTCCATGCTTAAAGTGCATTGAACGTGAATCTGCTAATTCTTCACCTGAATGTTCAAATGCTTCAACTGTTACAAATTCTTCACCTGCCTCTGCTATCACTAATTCCTCATCTAAGGACATTGCTAGTATCCTTGACAATGCGAGGGCTGAAGGAATTGTATATGCGAGCATGTACAAAAGCCTCAAAGGGCATCAGACTCTGTGGCGTGCTTAAAAGCAGATCCTCAGCGAAACCCTAGGAAAGAGGTATTGCCTTTGAGAGGAAACTTAATCTTGATGGAACATATTGGAAGCTGGCGGTACCCCAAAACCTCATGGAGTTCTTTGCAAAGGGACCTCAGTTGATCCATCTAACTTATCTGGCTTTACATGTGAATCTCCTCATTCTTCGATGAGTCATTTGACTCAACTATAAACTGTTCAAAAATCAGAATGGTGAAGTATTTGCTAGATATGTTGGCACTAAGCTGCGAGGAATGGTTCTCCTATGAAGAAAATCTGGGTTCCCAAGAAGTGCCTCGAAAGTCTTGGTGAATGTCCTCATGACACCACATGAAAACGAGAACCCCAGATCAAATTCTTCATATGGACCAAATTCTTCATATGGATCCAAGTCCTCATCGGACCAAATTCCTCACGTGGATCAAATTCCTCGGAAGGATCAAAGTCCTCATATGATTATCATCGTGCTAACAACTCTTTTGCGAGGTAGAGCTAAGGGCTATGAATATGTGCATTATTCTTCAAACCATTATGTTCATAAGTCCTCGAAGAATTTCTGCTTATTCATATGCTTACCTAACCCCTCTTATGTGAAGCGAAATGGTTTGGCCTCTATGCCACCATTCTCATATGGTGCTTTCATGAGTGATAAACTCTTTGCCACCTTGAGATGTGGGTGGTGAAGAAAAAGAACTAATCTCTTCTGCGAGGTCAGGTCTCGGGCGTGCTTTAGCGTCTGAAGAATTTTCAGGGACGACAAAATTACTGAAAGGGCCTTGGCGAATCATGATGAAATGAACCTTCATTTCACGTCCTCATCTTGCTATATCTATTTCTTTGCTTGATGAAATTCATCGATGAACTTGATATCATATTCTTCACTAATGAAGCATATGAGATTGTAAGCTACACTAATTCATCTGCGGGATGATCAACCCAAAGCCCTTGAGTGGGTCCTCGATAGTGGATGTACGAATCACATATTGGTGACAAGAATCTATTGATGGATGATTCCTTATCACCGTCACATCTGAAACATATCATCTTCTTGACAAAGGCAAAAGTCGGTATTGGGTCTTGGTAAGGTTGCAATCTCTAAGGATAAACACATGGACAAAGTCATGCTTGTTGAGTCCTTAGGATACAACCTCATGTCGATCTCAATGCTTTGTGATCTTGATATGGTTGTTGTCTTTGGCAAATATCATTGTGTTGTGATTATGGGGTGACAATTCCAAAGTCTTGAAGGCTTTAGGAGAGGAGACACTGTATATTGTTGATTTCTCTCTGGGACCACAACCAGCCGTGTGTCTACTTGCAAAAGCTTGAAGGCTGGCTATGGCATCGGCGACTTAGTCACGCGAGGCATGAGGAATTTGCACACACTTGCGAAGAAGAAGCCGTCATTGGCATTGAAAATGTCAAATTCCTCAAGGATCGATTATGCGAACTGTGAAGCTGGAAAAATGACCAAGGCCAAGCATCCAGTGAAGACTATCATGACCACTACTCGTCCATTGAATTGCTTCACATGGACCTCTTGGACCTAATCATTACTCAGCGGTCACTAATGATGCATCTCTATATGGTTTTGTCATTGTTGATGATTACTCTCGATATACATGGGTACACATTGTTGCCTACAAACATGAAGTGCGGAAGTCTTCAAGCGTTTTTCCTCGAGGGCTTCAACCAACTTTGGTGTGAAGATCAAGCACATCGAAGTGACAATGGGCCTGAGTTCAAAATTTCGGTCTTGATGACTATCTTGATGAACTTGGTATTACTCATGAGTTATCTGCTCCCTATACTCCTCGGCAAAATGGCATCGTGGGCGCAAAACAGAACTCTTGTTGAGATGGCTGCACTATGCTTGATGAATACAAAGCGTCTCATCGTTTTTGGATTGATGCAATTGATCTGCGTGCCACATCATCAGCAGTATATCTTCACAAATTCTTCAAGAAGGCGGCCTATGAACTCCTCGCGACAACAAACCCAATGTGAGTTATTTCAAAGTCTTGATTGCTAAATGTTGGATTAGAGATCCTCACCACAATTCTAAATTTGCACGAAAGCACATGAAGGTTTATGCTTGGTTACGGAAAGGACTACGCACACCTCTGAGTCTTCAACATTGTTCTTCACAAGATTGTTGACCTTTGTAGATGTGCGGATTCGATGAAACTAATGGCTTGCAAAGAGAGCACCTACCTACATGTTAGATGAACCAGCACTTTTGAGGATTCTATCAAGTTCAAGGCAAGCGAGGATGTCATTCCTCTTGAAGAATCTGCTGAAGAATTCATTCAGTTCATGAAGAGCGTCGGTGATGCACTGAAGAAAATCTTTGAGGAAAATGTTCTTTGAAGAAAATCTGATCAAACTCCTCGGCAACAACCAGCTCATCCTCGCGTTGCAAAAGAAGTGCAAGTGGAAGATCATCGATGACATTAGAGCACGGGTCCTCTCACACGCTCAAAAGCTTCACATTGATCTAACTTTTGTGGGCACTATGCTTTTGTCTCTATCAGAGCCCACTAAGGTAGATGAAGCATTTTTGGGCGGGGTGGATTCGGGCTATGCAAGAAGAATTACATCGATTCGAGCTCAACAATGTGCAGGAAGCTGGTCAAGCGTCGAGATCCTGCAAGCATAATATCATTGGCACAAAGTGGATCTACCGCAACAAGCAAGATGAAAATGGCCTTGTGGTGAGGAATAAAGGCACATTGGTAGCTCAAGGCTACACAGGTTGAAGGAATTGATTTGATGAAACTTTTGCACTGTTGCTAGACTTGAGGATATTACATATTACTTGCTTATGCTAACCATCATGATATCACCTTATATCAAATGGATGTGAAAAGTGCATTCCTCAATAGTAAGCTTGAGGAAGAAGTATATGTTGCTCAACCCCCAGGTTTTGAAGATCCAAAGAATCATGACAAAGTCTTCGGACTTAATAAGGCCCTCTATGGACTCAAGTAAGCCCCTCGGGCGTGGTATGATACATTGAAGGAATTCTTCGTGAAAAATGGCTTCACACCCGGTTCACTCGACCCTACTCTCTTTACTAAATCTTATGTTGGTGAACTGTTTGTGTGCCAAATATCGTTGATGATATTATCTTTGGATGTCTTGACCAAGCGTTATAGTGATGAATTTGCCTATATGATGAGTGAAGAATATCAAATGTCTATGATGGGAGAGCTGAAATTCTTCTTAGGTCTTCAAATTAAATCAACAGCACAATGGCATATTCATATCTCGGAGAAATACCTCAAAGATGTCTTGAGGAAATTCAGCATGCAAGATTGCAAAGCGTCAAAATTCCTATGCCCACAAATGGTCGTCTATGCCTTGATGAAAATGGTATTGACTTGATCACAAGGTATACCGCTCCATGATTGGTTCTTTATTGTACTTATGTGCATCTAGGCGGATATAATGCTTAGTGTTTGCATGTGTGCCCGATTTCAAGCTGCAAGAAGGAATCACACCATAAAATTTGTGAAGCATGTTCTTGATATCTAGCTCACACACCAACACTAGGATTATGGTACCCCAAGGGCTCTGCTTTTGATCTCATTGGATATTACGACTCGACTATCTTTGGTGATCGTGTGGACTGCAAGTCAACCGGCACTTGTCATTTCCTCGGACGATCTTTGAGTGCATTGGTCCTCGAAGAAAGCAGGCTGTGTATCCTTTATCTGCTGCGGAAGCTGAATACATTCTTCTTGGCTCTTCTTGTGCTCAAGCTGCTTTGGATGAAGCAAACACTCAAGGACTATGGCGTCAGCGTGAAGAATGTGCCTCTCCTCTCGACAATGAGAGTGCCATCAAGATTGCTCACAACCGGTTCAGCACTTTCGAAGACAAAGCACATTCAGATTCGTCATCATTTTCTTCGTGATCATGTGTTGAAGGCGACATCTCCATCGAGCGCGTGAAGGCGAAGAACAGACTAGCTGATATCTTCACTAAGCCCTTGGATGAGAAGAGATTTAGCAAGTTGCGGTGTGAGCTAAATATCTTAGAATCTTGAATGTTCTTTGAAAAGGACACACACCACGACACTTATGCAAAATTGATGACTTAGATGTGCAACACATGAAAAGCGTTTTCTTCAATCAATGAAGAATAACACTCTAAGTGTGAAGAAATTAATGAAGAATTTGATTCTCGAGAACCCTCGACAATTATGCAGCGGTTATGAAATCATCATTCTTATCTGATGGAGTCACGCCACCACAAAAGTTGAAAATCTTCAATTTGAGTTTTTCCTCAGTTTTGAAATTCTTGAGTTTTCAAATTCTTCAACTTTGCAAAATATTCACTTTTTTTTCGCCGTTTTCTTCATTGGCTATATATATATATGAGTTTATGTCCTCTCTGACATTCACTTATAGCTATCTCTTCAAGTTGCTTTTCTACTAAGTGAATGTGATCGGACCCTTCCCCTCTATGCTAAACTCAACCCAATCTATTCACAAATTCTTCATATGCGTTCTATTTGAAACTCGTTCAAAATCTTCCTTTGTGTCCTTGTCATTTGAAGAAATTGCGAGCGAAACTTTAAAACAAATCTTATCCAAATTTTGGTTTGCCGCTCAAACCGTTCCGCATCCACAAGGCATTATTCTATTCACCCACGATAAATCGTACGATATCAACTACACGATGCGTGGGTGACACATGTCATGTGAAGGAGAAAGGCGAGAACGCGTTCGTTTTTACCGTGTCTATAAATACCCCTCTCCCTTACTCACTTCATTTACTCCGCTCGTCGCTACTCTCTCCTCGAGCTCCTCAAACCCTAAGCGCCGCCGCTCTCCATCGTCGCCCGGTGAGGAAGAGCTTCGCTGCCTCAACCTCGTCGCCGTCGTACTCACGCCCGACCAGCGGAAATCTTCACTCCGCCGCCGCCGTAGCTGTCTTCCTCTGCAAAGTTAGGGCGTGGGAGATCTAACACAGCGAACTTCACATCTGTTCTTCTCGGTTAAATCGTGTTCTTCACCGGGTAATTAAAAGTTACTTTTATTACTCACTTTGATTCTCAAACTCTGAAAATCTTCAAAGGTGTTTATTCTTCAAATCTTCACACATATGAACACCTCACATCATATGATCTTGAACTGTTTCTCTAAGCAATCATTTTCTTAGATTCCCTAATTGTGTGGATCTTCGTGTTGGGGAGCGTAGTAATTTCAAAAAATTCCTCGCTACGCAAGATCATGGTGATGCATAGCAGCGAGAGGAGAGTATTGTCCACGTACCCTCATAGACCGTGGCGAGGCGTTATGACAACGGGTTGATGTAGTCGTACGTCTTCACGATCCGACCGATCCAAATACCGAACGTCGGCACCTCGAGTTCAGCACGTTCAGCTCGATGGCGATCCCGGACTCGATCCAGCAAAGCGTCGGGGATGAGTTCCGTCGACATGACGGCGTGGTGGCGATGATGATGTTCTACCGGCGCGGGCTTCGCCTAAACTCATGACGATATGACCGAGGTGGAATATGGTGGAGGGGCACGCTGCGGCTAAGGCGATCCGTAGATCAACTTGTGTGTCTATGGGGTGCCCCTACCCCGTATATAAAGGAGTGGAGGAGGGAGGGCTGGCCCTCTCTATGGCGCGCCCTAGGGAGTCCTACTCCATCGGGAGTAGGATTCCCCTTTCTAAGTCAACTAGGAGTCCTTCCATGTAGTAGGAGTAGGAGACAAGGAAGGGAAGAGGAAGAAGAAGAAGGAAGGCGCGCCCCCCCCTAGTCAATTCGGACTAGTCCATGGGGTGGTGCGGCCACCTCTTTGTCCCCTTCTCAATAAGGCCCATGGCCCATTGAGGCTTCCCCGTATTCCGTAACTCTCCGGTACTCGAAAAATACCGAATCACTCGGAACCTTTCCGAACTCGAATATAGTCGTCAATATATCGATCTTTACGTCTCGACCATTTCGAGACTCCTCGTCATGTCCCCGATCTCATCCGGGACTCGAACTCCTTGGTACATCAAAACTCATAAACTCATAATAAAGCTGTCATCGAAACCTTAAGCGTGCGGACCCTATGGGTTCGAGAACTATGTAGACATGACCGAAACACGTTTCGGTCAATAACCAATAAGCGGGACCTGGATGCCCATATTGGCTCCCACATATTCTATGAAGATCTTTATCGGTCGAACCGCATAACAACATCGTTGTTCCTTTGTCATCGGTATGTTACTTGCCGAGATTCGATCGTCGGTATCTCAATACCTAGTTCAATCTCGTTAGCGGCAAGTCTCTTTACTCGTTCCGTAATACATCATCCATAACTAACTCATTAGTTACAATGCTTGCAAGGCTTAAGTGATGTGCATTACCGAGAGGGCCGAGATACCTCTCCGAGCAATCGGGTGACAAAACCTAATCTCGAAATCGCCAAACCAACATGTACCTTTGGAGACACTGTAGTACTCCTTTATAATCACCCGATTCGTTGTGACGTTTGGTAGCACCAAAGTGTTCCTCCGGTAAGCAGGAGTTGCATAATCTCATAGTTACGAGGAACATGTATAAGTCATGAAGAAAACAATAGCAACATACTAAGCGATCAAGTGCTAAGCTAACGGAATGGGTCATGTCAATCACATCATTCTCCTAATGATGTGATCCCATTAATCAAATGACAACACATGTCTATGGTTAGGAAACATAACCATCTTTGATCAACAAGCTAGTCAAGTAGAGGCATACTAGTGACACTATGTTTGTCTATGTATTCACACATGTATTATGTTTCGGTTAATACAATTCTAGCATGAATAATAAACATTTATCATGAAATAAGAAATAAATAATAACTTTATTATTGCCTCTAGGGCATATTTCCTTGATCTCCCACTTGCACTAGAGTCAATAATCTAGTTCACATCGCCATGTGATTTAACATCAATATTCATATCGTATATGATTAACACCCATTGTTCACATCGTTATGTGACCAACACCCAAAGGGTTTACTAGAGTCAATAATCTAGTTCACATTGCTATGTGATTAACACCCAAAGAGTACTAAGGTGTGATCATGTTTTGCTCGTGAGAGAAGCTTAGTCAGCAGATGCATCACATTGAGCCGTATGTACTTTACAAATATTCTATGTCTACAATGCTCTGTGAAGCTACTCTAGCTAATTGCTCCCACTTTCAATATGTATCCAGATTTAGACTTAGAGTCATCGGATCGGTGTGAAAGCTTGCACCGATGTAACTCTTTATGACGGGCTCTTTTATCACCTCCATAATCGAGAAATATTTCCTTAGTCCTCACTAAGGATATTCTTGACCAATGTCGATGATCTACTCCTAGATCACTATTGTACTCCTTGCCAAATTGAGCAAGGTATACAATAGATGCAGTACATAACATAGCATACTTTATAGAACCTATGACTGAGGCATAGGGAATGACTTTCATTCTCTTTTCTATTTTACTGCCGTGGTGGGATTTGAGTCTTACTCAATTTCACACCTTGCAACTGAGGCAAGAACTCTTTCTTTATTTGTTCCATCTTGAACTATTTCAAAATCTTGCCAAGGTATGTACTCATTGAAAATCTTATCAAGCGTCTTGATCTATCTCAATAGATCTTGATGCTCAATATGTAAGTAGCTTTTACTGAGGTCTTTCTTTTAAAGAACTTCTTTAAAACACTCCTTTATGCTTTGCAGAATAATTCTACATTATTTCCGATCAACAATATGTCATTCACATATACTTATCAGAAATGTTGTAGTGCTCCCACTCACTTTCTTGTAAATATAGGCCTTTCCAAAAGTCTGTATAAAACCATATGCTTTGATCAACTCATCAAAGCGTATATTCCAACTCGAGATGCTTGCACGGTCCATAGATGGATTTTGGAGCTTGCATACTTTGTTAGCTCCTTTAGGATTGACAAAACTTTCGGTTGCATCATATACAACTCTTCTTTAATAAATCCATTAAGGAATGCAGTTTTGACATCCATTTGCATTTCATAATCATAAAATCGGCAATTGCTAACATGATTGAGACGGACTTAAGCATCGATCTGGTGAGAAAATCTCATCGTAGTCAACACCTTGAACTTGTTGAAAACCTTTCACAACAAGTCGAGCTTAGTAGATAGTAACACTACTATCGGTGTCCGTCTTCTTCTTGAAGATCCATTTATTTCAATGGCTTGCGATCATCGAGCAAGTCAACCAAAGTCCATACTTTGTTCTCATACATGGATCATATCTCAGATTTCATGGCCTCAAGCCATTTCATGGAATCTGGGCTCATCATCACTTCCTCATAGTTCGTAGGTTCATCATGGTCTAGTAACATGACTTCGAATAGGATTACCGTACCACTCAGTGCGGATCTTACTCTGGTAGACCTCGAGGTTTGGTAGCAACTTGATCTGAAGTTTCATGATCATCATCATTAACTTCCTCACTAATTGGTGTAGGAATCACTGGAACTGATTTCTGTGATGAACTACTTTCCAATAAGGGAGAAGGTACAATTACCTCATCAAGTTCTACTTTCCTACCACTCACTTCTTTCGAGAGAAACTTCTTCTCTAGAAAGGATCCATCTTAGGAACGAATAACTTGCCTTCGGATCTGTGATAGAAGGTGTACCCAATAGTTTCCTTTGGGTACTCTATGAAGACGCACTTCTCCAATTTGGGTTCGAGCTTATCAGGTTGAAACTTTTCACATAAGCATCGCAGCCCCAAAATTTAAGAAACGACAACTTAGGTTTACTACTAAACCACAGTTCATATGGTGTCGTATCAACGGATTTAGATGGTGCCCTTTTAGCGTGAATGCAGCGGTCTCTAATGCATAACCCCAAAATGATGGTGGTAAATCGGTAAGAGACATCATAGATCGCACCATATCCAATAAAGTGCGATTCGACATTCGGACACACCATAACGTTGTGGTGTTCTAGGTGGCGTGAGCTGTGAAACTATTTCACATTGTTTTAATTGAAGACCAAACTTCGTAACTCAAATATTCGTCTCCCGATCAGATCGTAGAAACTTTATTTTCTTGTTACGATGATTTTCCACTTCACTCTGAAATTCTTTGAACCTTTCAACTATTTAGGACTTATGTTTCATCAAGTAGATATACCCATATCTGCTCAAATCATCTTGTGAAGGTCGAGAAAATAACGATACTTGCCACGAGCATCAATACTCATTGGATCGCATACATCGGTATGTATTATTTCCAACAAGTTAGTAGTTCGTTCCATTGTTCGGAGAGCGGAGTTTTAGTCATCTTGCCCAAAAGGCACGGTTCGCAAGCATCAAATGATTCATAACCAAGTGATTGAAAAATCCATCTTTATGGAGTTTCTTCATCGCTTTACACGATATGACCCAAATGGCAATGCCACAAATAAGTTGCACTATCATTATTAACTTTGCATCTTTTGGCATCAATATTATGAATATGTGTATCATCACGATCGAGATCCAACAAACTATTTTCATTGGGTGTATGACCATTGAAGGTTTTATTCATGTAAGCGAACAACAATTATTCTCGATTTTAAATGAATAACCGTATTGCAATAAACATGATCAAATCATATTCATGCTCAATAAGCGCCAAATAACATTTATTTAGGTTTAACACTAATCCGAAAGTATAGGGAGTGTGCGATGATGATCATATCAATCTTGGAACTACTTCCAACACTCATCGTCACTTCCCTTCAACTAGTCTTTGTTTATTCGTAACTCTGTTTGAGTTACTAATCTTAGCAATTGAACAAGTATCAAATACTCGGGGCTACTATAAACACTAGCAAGGCACACATTAATAACACTGTATATCAAATATACCCTTGTTCACTTTGCCATCCTTCTTATCTACCAAATATTGAGGGCATTTCCGCTTCGGTGACTATTTCCTTTGCGATGTAAGCACTTTCGGTTTGAGGCTATGGTCCAGCTTTGGGCTTCTTCGCGGGAGTGACAACTTGCTTGTCTTTCCACTTGAAGTTCCTTTCTTTCCTTTGCCCTTCTCTTGAAACTAGCGGTCTTGTCAATCATCAACACTTGATGCTCTTTCTTGATTTCTACCTTCGTCGATTTCAACATCACGAAGAGCTCGAGAATCGTTTTGTCATCCCTTGCATACTATAGTTCATCACGAAGTTCTAGTAACTTAGTGATGGTGACTAGAAAAATTCATCAATCACTATCTTATCGGAAGATTAACTCCCACTTGATTCAAGCGATTGAAGTACCCGGACAATCGAGCACATGCTCACTAGTTGAGCGATTCTCCTCCATCTTTTAGCTATAGAACTTGTTGGAGACTTCATATCTCTCAACTCGGGTATTTGCTTGAAATATTAACTTCAATACTGGAACATCTCATATGGTCCATGGCGTTCAAAACGTCTTTGAAGTCGATTCTAAGCCGTTAAGCATGGTGCACTAAACTATCAAGTAATCATCATATTGAGCTAGCCAAACGTTCATAGCGTCGCATACGCTCTGCAATAGGTCTATCACCTAGTGGTGCATTAAGGACATAATTCTTCTATGCAGCAATGAGGATAAACCTCAGATCACGGATCGAATCCACATCATTGCTACTAACATCTTTCAACACAATTTTCTCTAGGAACATATCAAAATAAACATATGAAAGCAACAACGCGAGCTATTGATCTACAACATAATTTGCAAAATACTACGGGACTAAGTTCATGATAAATTTAAGTTCAATTAATCATATTACTTAAGAACTCCCACTTAGACAGACATCTCTCTAGTCATCTAAGTGATCACGTGATCCAAATCAACTAAACCATGTCCGATCATCACGTGAGATGGAGTAGTTTTCAATGGTGAACATCACTATGTTGATCATATCTACTATATGATTCACGCTCGACCTTTCGGTCTCCGTGTTCGAGGCCATATCTGTATATGCTAGGCTCGTCAAGTTTAACTTTGAGTATTCGCGTGTGCAACTGTTTTGCACCGTTGTATTTGAGCGTAGAGCCTATCACACCCGATCATCACGTGGTGTCTCGGCACGAAGAACTTTCATAGCGGTGCATACTCGGGAGAACACTTCTTGATAATTAGTGAGAGATCATCTTAAAATGCTACCGTCAAACAAAAGCAGAATAAGATGTATAATAGATAAACATCATATGCAATCAAAATATGTGACATGATATGGCCATGATCATCTTGCGCCTTTGATCTCCATCTCCAAACTCTTGTCATGATCTCTATCGTCATCGACGCGACACCATGATCTTCATCATCTTGATCTATATCAATGTGTCGTCACATGGTCGTCTCGCCAACTATTGCTCTTGCAACTATTGCTATCGCATAGCGATAAAGTAAAGCAAATATTTGGCACTTGCATCTTATGCAACAAAGAGACAACCATAGGGCTTACGCGAGTTTCCGATAACTTCAACAAAACATGATCATCTCATACAACAACTTATATCTCATCACGTCTTGACCATATCACATCACAACATGCCTGCAAAAACAAGTTAGGCGTCCTCTACTTTGTTGTTGCAAATTTTACGTGGCTGCTACGGGCTGAGCAAGAACCGTTCTTACCTCGCATCAAAACCACAGCGATAGTTCGTCAAGTTAGTGCTGTTTTAACCTTCGCAAGGACGGGCGTAGCCACTTTCAGTTCAACTAAAGTTGGAAAGCGACACCGCTAGCCACACGTGTGCAAAACGCGTCGGTAAAACCAGTCTCGGCGTAAGCGTCTGGCGTAATGTCGGTCGGGCGCTTCATCCAACAATACCGCCGAACCAAAGTATGACATCTTTGGTAGCGGTATGACTTATATCGCCCACAACTCACTTGTGTTCTACTCGTGCATATAACATCAGCGCATAAAACCTAGGCTCGGATGCCCTTTGTTGGGGAGCGTAGTAATTTCAAAAAATTCCTATGCACACACAAGATCATGGTGATGCATAGCGAGAGGAGAGTGTTGTCCACGTACCCTCGTGGGCCGTGGCGAGCGTTATGACAGCGCGATTGATGTAGTCGTACATCTTCACGATCCGACCGATCCAAGTACCGAGCGTCGGCACCTCCGAGTTCAGCACTGCGTTCAGCTCGATGGCGATCCCGGACTCCGATCCAGCAAAGTGTTGGGGATGAGTTCCGTCGACCGACGGCGTGGTGGCGATGATGATTCTCTACGGCGCAAGGCTTTGCCTAAACTCCGACGATATGACCGAGGTGGAATATGGTGGAAGGGCACCGCACATGGCTAAGGAGCGATCCGTAGATCAACTTGTGTGTCTATGGGGTGCCCTACCCGTATATAAAGGGTGGAGGAGGGAGGGCGGCCCTCTCTATGGCGCCCTAGGGAGTCCTACTCCCAGGGAGTAGGATTCCCCTTTCCTAGTCAACTAGGAGTCCTTCCATGTAGTAGGAGTAGGAGACAAGGAAGGGAAGAGAAGAGAAGAAGGAAGGAGGCGCCCTCCCCTAGTCAATCGGACTAGTCAAGGGGTGAGTGCGGCCACCCTCTTCCTCTCTCTAAAGCCCAATAAGGCCCATATACTTCTTCCCCGTATTCCGTAACTCCCGGTACTCGAAAAATACCGAATCACTCGGAACCTTTCGAACTCTGAATATAGTCGTCAATATATCGATCTTTACGTCTCGACCATTTGAGACTCCTCGTCATGTCCCGATCTCATACGGGACTCGAACTCCTTGGTACATCAAAACTCATAAACTCATAATAAAGCATCGCCGAAACCTTAAGCGTGCGGACCCTACGGGTTCGAGAACTATGTGAACATGACGAAACACGTTTCGGTCAATAACCAATAGCGGGACACTGGATGCCCATATTGGCTCCCACATATTCTCTGAAGATCTTTATCGGTCGAACCGCATAACAACATCGTTGTTCCCTTTGTCATCGGTATGTTACTTGCGAGATTCGATCGTCGGTATCTCAATACCTAGTTCAATCTCGTTACGGCAAGTCTCTTTACTCGTTCGTAATACATCATCCATAACTAACTCATTAGTTACAATGCTTGCAAGGCTTAAGTGATGTGCATTACCGAGAGGGCCGAGAGATACCTCTCCGGCAATCGGATGACAAAACCTAATCTCGAAATCGCCAACCCAACATGTACCTTTGGAGACACTGTAGTACTCCTTTATAATCACCCGATTACGTTGTGACGTTTGGTAGCACCAAAGTGTTCCTCCGATAAGCGAGAGTTGCATAATCTCATAGTTACGAGGAACATGTATAAGTCATGAAGAAAGCAATAGCAACATACTAAGCGATCAAGTGCTAGGCTAGCGGAATGGGTCATGTCAATCACATCATTCTCCTAATGATGTGATCCCATTAATCAAATGACAACACATGTCTATGGTTAGGAAACATAACCATCTTTGATCAACAAGCTAGTCAAGTAGAGGCATACTAGTGACACTATGTTTGTCTATGTATTCACACATGTATTATGTTTCGGTTAATACAATTCTAGCATGAATAATAAACATTTATCATGAAATAAGGAAATAAATAATAACTTTATTATTGCCTCTAGGGCATATTTCCTTCACTTCGATCTGTACAACTCTGGAACCTAAGACAAGAACGCTTAGTGAAATTCCTCAAGGTTCATCTGGTCAAATTCCTCAAAACTTGTTCTTTTCGAAAAACCTTCTGAGAATGCATATGACCTCTCCAAATTCCTCGCACCTATACTCTGTTCACAGGTACTCATGTCTGCTGCTGAATCACTAGGTTCTCATCAACTTAACTCATTTGCAGCGTTCCTCGAAGAAAAACTGCATACTTCTTGGAGAATTCGATTGTTCAAATTCCTCAATTTGAAGAATATGGCGGATGGTAAGCATGAAAGGAGGAAAAAAACTGAGGTTATGGTGTGTTTGAAATCCTGAGAAATTTATCTTGACTATTACTTTTGATGAAGCAAAATTTGGCAAAAAAAAAAATCAGCGCAAAGGTTATCTGAGAGATTGAGCGAAGATGGGCAAGGAATGGAGGAATCTGAGATATTTGACTCCAAAGTACATGAGAAATTAGCCCTCAATCCTCCATGCCCAAGAGCTCCATTGCTTTTGGACAAGTGGTGACCCCACCAGCATCAAGCGTGGTGAGGACTTTCTGAAGAATGGGCTAAGCGCCAAGCTAAATTGGCAAGACAAGCCAAGGAGGCGGTGAAGAAATGCAATGAGGATTACGCCCTTGCTCACTCTTGAGGCCTCGGTCAAGCAGAAATCCATGCCAAAAAGCACGCTCGTAAGCCAAGTGCTTCAACAACAGCGCCCTCACGGCCAAGTTCCTCGGCAATGCCCTCACGGCAAATTCCTCATCTTCTTCTTTGCTCCACCAAAGTCCTCGGCAGCTCCTTCAAAGTCCTCGGCTCCTCTACATCGGCTACATGTCAAAGGGCTGCTGGTTTCTCGATTGCCTCTGGTGTCTCGGCAAGTTCCTCGGTGCACCAATTTCCTCATCAGGCCCCCCTTTGTTGAAGACCAAAGCAACAGTGGGCGAGGTCCTCGGCCAAGTCAAAGAAAAGCAGTGCATTCCATGTGCCCGATGATGAAGCTTCTAATGATGAACTTGCGAGAAATCATCGAGAGGCAGAGGCAGTGAAGGCCACTAGAGCCAAAGGCACATCGTGCCCTTTGCTTTTGGATCGAGGAAAATCCTCGATTACATTGATCTCGGCACAAGGATCCAAACACCCCAATGCACGATTTTCATCGACTCTGGTCAAAGTCACATGCTAACCCATTTCATCTTGAAGAAATGGAAGTTTGAAAAGGCAAGAGAGATCAAGAAAGCTCAATCTGAGAGAGAGGCTCACGAAGAAAAATGTTGTCGAGAATGACACGAGGAACTTCTCTAGGCTCGATCTGAAATTCAAGCCCTCGGCAAAGACTTTGATGCCTACTATCTTTGATTGGCAAGGAGCTAAAGTGAGATTCATCAACTGACGAAGAAATTCACAAATGTTGCAGCCCCATCGCAACAAGAAAATCTTGAGCTGCGAGACTCTGCTCGACCCTCTTGAAGAACATGCAGCACCTTGATGACTTTCGACCGCCGAAGAAAATGCTAGTTCGAGGTGGTGAAGAAATTCAACCGCCGAAGAAATTGCGGGCATCCACTAATGTTGCGCTGAAGAAAGCTGAAGAGATCGAACAACTACATCAGTGCGCTGAAGAAAATCAACCAGATTCCTCGGCTCCTCCTGCGCCTACACCAACTCCAATTCTTCCATCGCCTTTGATGTGAAGAAGACCAAAGGCTGCTGAGCGAGCTGCGATGAAAAAAGGAAGGCATCGGCTGCGTCAAATTCTTGACTGCGAAGAAAATGAAGCCAATGACCAGCTCATTTGAAAATCCTATTGATGTTGTTCCAATTTCCTCCATGCCATCAAAGGACCTTGTTCCTTTTGGAAGACTATGAGATCCCAAGCGGATCGATGAAGAAAATCATTCTGCTGCCCGTCGGAAGCAGATTGATGAAAAAATTGAAGTGGATGAAATCCCTTCAGCTAGTCATTTCCTCACATATGCCTCGGTTCACGGTGAAGAGGCTGGTGTTGAGAAATTAAAGATGAAGATGTGGATATTGGATGCACCACACTGTGATGAATGATGACTTTTGGGAAAGTCGGCATCCCAATACTCCTCTCTTCACACCTATCAACAGATTCCTCGGTCCCTGCACCAACAGTTCAAATGGGCTCTGAAGAAACTCAACCCCTCCCTCTGTGCATGAAGACATTCCGGCCGCTAGTCTTTGAAGAACTTTCTTCTGCTTGATCCTCGGGTTGCACAAGAAGAGGAACGAGAAATTCCTCGGCTGAAGAGCCGAGACTTGCGATTCTGAGGTGGTGATGCAACTCATGACATCCCTTTGCCAAAGCCAAAGAATCCGTTCTCAAGCAAGCGAAGTTCAAGGCTGAAGACTTCGTTTCGAGCATGTATTCTTCTTGACTACAACCCATATGACTCTGCTGCGCATAAGGAAAGGCGTTTACGGACTGCTAGTCGGGCCAATTTCTATTCCTCGTGTTGTTTGACAAAGACAAAATCTTGATCATGCACATATTCCTCACGTGGACATGGAATCTCTGCCATGCTTGAGCGAGTCCTCGATGTTCTTCACGATGCGGGATTACTAAATTTCTGCGCGGACATTTGCGATTGGAATGAAGAACTCATTCTTGAGTTCTCTAGCGACCTTGCATATCATTGGAGGCTGAAGATGTCAACTCATGGGTGTTGGATGGATGGTGAAAACACTCACTACAAGGCACCGCAATTGAATTGCCGTGTCCTTCCTCTCAATCCTCCCCATGGCGATTACGCGTTGCACCTATAGTGACCTGAGCCGACAAATCACTATATGCAAGTGCTCATGAAGCCTTTGAAGCTGGGCAGGCCCCACAGAACCAAATTCCTCGTCAAGGAATTACTCTCGTGCCTCGGACTGTCTATCGCATTACAGCGAAGACAATGAGTCCTATCAAAGGCCACGACTCAAATGATGAAGAAGTCGTTGGCATCATGAAGAATATGCTTTTCAACATCATTCATGGCGTTCCCATCAACTTCCATGATTTCTTCATGAGGACTCTGGGCAATATTGCAATGTCACCATTATTTGAAGCCCTATCGCCTTGGATTATGAGATTCATCGAGGCAAGATCTTCCTTTGAATTACAAAGTGACACTCACGAACCACGGTAGCTACTTGCCTCCCATTGAAGTCCTCAAATGGGCGGTTTCATCGAGATGATGATAAAGGCAAAGGCATTTGTTGTGATCGATGAAGGCATTCGTCCATTGGATGGTCAATTTAGCAAGGCTACATCTTACTCTACCAATGGCGACTCGCCACACATGACTCTGCCATAAATACCTCGGCCAAGCAAAATCCTCAAGCCCACGGCACCGAGGTGATGGTGGTATGAGTTACTTCTCGATCTTCATCGGAAGGTTGATCGCAATCACAAATGGGTAAAGCGTCGGTTTGGTGCACTTCTTCACAATATGACCTCAACATACAATGCGGTGAAGAAGAACCAATAGTACCTTCATGAAACCTTCAACCCTTTGGGCTGTCCTCACTCATGTCTATAGCGTTGAAGAAGCGAAGATTATGGGTCTCAAGGGAGAATTTGGTGATGCGCACCTCCTCAAGAAAAAACTAAAGAGGGTCAAAGTTCCTCCTTGGTGGCCAGCTCTTATTCTTCATCGCGTGACAGATGAGAATGAAGATTTGGGCGACAACTGCGGCGAGCCCTGCTACAACAAACAACCCGACAACTTTGGCGCTCCTCCATCGACTTGAAATTCTTGAGGCGTTAGTCCTCGGTTTCAATCCTTTTGGTCATTTGATGACAAAGGGAGAAATCTGAGTTAGTCTTCAAGAGGGTCTATATTAAGGGCATTTTTAAGTTACAACTCTCGTTCTTGAAACTTTTATTTGGATCGAGTTGTAATCTTAAACCCGATAGTCTTGTTGATACTTTTGTTGCATTATGCTTTGCATGCTTATTCCTCGTTAATGACATTGCCGCATCTTTGAATCTCATCGGGCACCATATTTCATCATGCATTTCAAATTCTTCATATTATATATCAAATCGTGTATGAATTGCAAGATATAGGGAGATCTCCATGATTCAACTCTTCAAATGTGCATTGCCTCAAACACAAATTCCTCACTATGCACATCTTGAGGGGGTTCTTCTATATCTTGCTATCAAATTCCTCAATATCGATATTCAGTTCATACATTTATCCCGCTGAAAACTTAACCTATATTGTCATCAATCACCAAAAGCGGGAGATTGTAAGTGCATCTAGTGCCCTTAGTGATTTTGGTGTATTGAAGACTTATAGGTTAAGGGACTAATCGTTTGTGAGTGTACACAGGTCTATAAGTCTATGAGGAGTTTGATATTCTGAGAGAAAGTGAACCCCTAAAAATGAAGTTCTTATTTGAAGACTTTGATATTACGAAGACTTTACGAAGACTTTGAAAGTGAAGAAATTGGTGTGACCTTGAAGACTTGGTATTCATTTGTGGAACATGAAGCGTGAAGACTTTTGTTTTCGTAGTTTCATTTTATCTTTCTTGAGTCATAGGAAACACCGTCTTTGTTAAAAATTGAGAAATACTAAGGAAAAATTTCCATGTGATGCTCAACTCAAAATCCTACACCTACCAATCCCTTGAGTGAAGCCTTTGGAAATCTCATACAGTTCAGTCACCTTCTTGATGTGAGAGCGAAGTTCTTCGATCGTGATGAATTAGTTCTAAGCGAGGAGTTAGGAATTCGCCGGTCTGAATTGCCTACCGTGAGAACATGATATACGAGAATTTGAGAGTCAAATTTCCGACCGTTCTTGTCTTCTTGGCAAGCTGTCCCAAAATATCTTATCCACCTAACGGTCATATCATTGAAGGGCATTTATGTCTTATCATGTCGGGCTGCTCCTAGGCTATAAATAGCCGCCCCTACAACCACTAGCTGGTTGGCTGCTCGAAGAACTTGACACTTGTCATTTGAGAGCAACCCATCCTCAGGGACTTTGGCGAAAATCATCAGTGAGGAAAAACCCAAAACCAAACCCTACAAACCCAAAGTGATTGAGCATCCTTGAAGAAATTGATCTGCGTGGATCCGGCGCTTATTACCTTGAAGGCGTGCTTCCTCCAGACGGTTAGGCGTCATGGTCTAGAAACATCAAGAGGAATTGTGGATCGCCGAGTGACCAAGTCTGTGAAGGTTTGGAAGTCGCTGAAGACTTACCACAGTGATTGGGCCGAGTCATGTGACCTTAGTTCAAGGAGAATCTGATGAGGCTGGGTGTCTGAGCTGCGTGCTCGGCGGCGGGTGTCGGGCTGTGTGTCCTCGAGTTTAAATACTCGGCCGCTCCAACCGGACATACTGGCCCAGAGGCAGCAGTTGGAACTGGTCTACAAATCATTGTCTTCACCAACCAGCTGGTTCTATTTCCTCAACCCTTTCATTTCCTCATTCTTGTGTTGAGTGTTTGTTCATATCTGCGCTTGAAGACTTTGGTGAAGACTTTCTCAATTTCCTCGGTTCAATTTCTTGATCTGTTTATCTTCATCTTGTGTTATCTGTGATTACGCTTTACGTACTCTGTGCTAGTCTTCATTTCATCATGATGACCATGCTTGTATACATTATGCTTACTTACGAGTACTTATTCCTTGCTAGTAGTTCTTCACTAAGGAATTTCCTCACCGGCAAATTAAATCGGTGAAGAATTCATAAAATCGCCTATTCACCCCCTCTAGTCGATATAACGCACTTTCAAGGTGTCATACAATCCTACAATCCTGAAAAATGCGGGAAAGAGTGGAGATACCAACTAAAACCACTCAACTCCCCGTTCAAAGCAATAGGGGGAGAAGTACGGCAATAGTACATCAGGATTTAGCTTCTCTCAAGCAAGGTTATCAAGGCACGTGAATCGATAAATGCAAGTCAACTTCATGTTGTGAGACACCCGATGGGTAGTATA
>JAHHZJ010010651.1:0-15311 GCA_021437245.1 Aegilops speltoides
ATGCCCTTTTATTGTAAATGAAACTTCACTCTTTTCTATTGCTTTGATCAACTTATCAACTTTTCAACCGAGATCTTGACGTCCATGATATCCTTTGGAGCTTGACTTTTGTTACACCTTTGGATTACAAAACCTTTGTTTGCTCATATAAACTTTCTTTAAAAAACCTTAAAATCTTTTGCTCCATTTCAATTTATAAAATTGGTTCTAAATATTCGGAAGTTAAGCTCCTTTATTGAAAAATCTCATTGTAGTAAACCTTGAACTTTCAAAACCTTTTTTCAAATCGAGTTTGAAAGTCATATATCATTCTTCCTTTGAAGACCTTTATACAAACTTGCCATCATTCAACTCCACCAAAGTACACTTTGCTCTCATACATGGATCCCATCTCAGATTTCATGGCCTCAAGCCATTTGAATCTGGGTCATCATCCTTCCTCATAGTTTGGTTCATCGTGGTCTAGTAACATGACTTCGAGCAGGATCACCGTACCACTCTGCGGACTGCTTTGGAAGACCTACGAGGTTTTAAGTAACTTAGTCTGAAGTTTCATGATCATCATCATTAGCTTCCTCACTAATTGGTGTAGGAATCACTTGGAACTGATTTACTGATGAACTACTTTCCAATTCGGGAGAAGGTACAAATTACCTTATCAAGCTCTACTTTCCTCCCTCACTTCTTTCAGAGAAACTCCTTCTCTAGAAAGGATCCATTCTTAACGAATGTTTTGCCTTGGATCTATGATAGAAGGTGTACCCAACAGTTTCCTTTGGGTATTCTATGAAGCCACTTCTTGGGTTCCACTTATCGGTTGAAACCTTTTTCACATAAGCATAGCTCAAACTTTAGAAACGACGCTTAGGTTTCTTTGCTAAACCATAGTTCATACGGTGTCATCTCAACAGATTTAGATGGTACCCTATTTAAAGTGAATGCAGCTATCTCTAATGCATAACCCCAAAAGCGATCTTTGGTAAATCGGTAAGATACATCATAGATCACACCATATCCAATAAAGTGGATTCCGATGTTGGACACACCATTCGTTGTTGTTCCATTGGGTCGTGAAACTATTCCACATTGTTTTAAAATGAAGGCCAAACTCGTGACTCAAATATTCTTCTTCTGATCAGATTGTAGAAACTTTATTTTCTTGTCGATGATTGTCCACTTCACTCGAAATTCTTTGAACTTTTCAAATGTTACAGACTTGTGCTTCATTAAGTAGTTATCGATATCTGCTCAAATCATCTGAAGGTCAGAAAATAACGATACACGAGCATCAACACTCATTGGACCGCATACATCGGTATGTATTATTTCCAACAAGTTAGTAGCTCGTTCCATTGTTCAGGAAGCGGAGTTTTAGTCATCTTGCCAAAAAAGCGGTTCCAAGCATCAAATGATTCATAACCAAGTGATTCGAAAATCCATCTTTATGGAGTTTTTCATCCTTTTACACCGATATGACCCAAGCGGCAGTCCACAAATAAGTTGCACTATCATTATTAACTTTGCATCTTTTGGCATCAACATTATGAATATGTGTATCACTATGATCAAGATTCAATAAACTATCACCATTGGGTGTATGATCATAGAAGGATTTATTCATGTAAACGAATAACAATTTATTCTCTATCTTAGATGAATAATCATATAATAAACATGATCTTATCATATTTATCTCAGCATAAACACCAAATAACATTTATTTAGGTTTAGCATTAATCTCGAAAATATAGGAGTGTGTGATGATGATCATATCAATCTTGGAACTACTTCCAACACTCATCGTCACTTCCTTCAACTAGTCTTTGTTTATTTCGAACTCCTGTTTGAGTTACTAATCTTGCAACCGAACAAGTATCAAATACTAGGGGCTACTATAAACACTAGTAAGGCACACATCAATAACCTGTATATCAAATATACCCTTGTTCAATTTGTCATCCTTCTTATCCACCAAATATTAGGGCATTTCCGCTTCCGTGACCATTTCCTTTTTAGTTAGGAATTTTTTCGAATTGACAAACATCTTTTTTTAGTTAGGAGTTTTTAAAAATTGAACATTTGTTTTGTTTAGACAAACATTTATTGAAATGCATGAATAGTTTTTGAATTCATGAATATTTTTTGACTCAGCTAACCTTTTTTGAATCGATGACTTCTTTAAAATTGGGGATAATTTTGATGTTCAAAACATTTGATTTTTGAATATTTCCTAAAATTTCATGTACTTTTTTTCTTTAGATTCACAAATATGTTTTGAATACACAATCATTGTTTTCAAAATCGTGAAAATGATTTTACTTTCGACATGTTTTTCAGATTGTATTTTTTATAATTTGCGAACAGTTTTGTAAAATCACCAACATTTATTGAAAGTGCAAAAATTTCGTTTTCGAATATTTTTGAGTTCACTCACATTTCATAATTTCTCTAACTTTTTTGAAAACTGGAAACTTTTGATAATTTGTAATTTTGAATTAATTGAAAGAAGGAAAAACTGAACAGAAATGAGAAAAGAAAAGACAAATTGAAATAAAAAGGCATCACGCCCTACGGCCATGAAGGGGTTAGGGGGTGGAGGAGGCTCAGCCACCATGCTAAGCGTCTCTATCTGTAAAATGGGTATGATATCTATAAAATCATTGATCACGGGTGACTTTATAAAAGAACGATTCATTTTCTTAACTCACGGGTGGCATAGCGGGTAATTTATAACTACTTTGGGGGTAATTATTTGAATGGAACACCAGAAACCTAATTTACTTTATTGTTACTAGCAAAAGAGCACATGCGTTACAATGAGAAAAAACATAATGCGCCTTAACCAACAACCATCAATCAAGACCACAATAGGTCCATCTCCTTTATTTTAGCGAGGCATCATATTTGTGTTGCGCTTATCCTCCTTCTCACCCTGCGGCGATGGCCTCGGTGTTCACAAAAACAAAAGCGTGTTTGAGTATGTTTAATCCTAAAGAATCCTTCCTCTCTCCTCCCTCTCTCTCTCTCTCTCTCTCTCTCTCTTGCTTTTCTCACTCTCGATGAAATCTCTTTTTTCCTGGGGCGTTTTAGAGGTATGCATGTGTTGTTATTAATGTTTTTTCCTATATGGTTATAGTGGGGTGTTTATTTGCAATCCGAGATAATCACGGTCGAAAGAAAAAATGGATTCGCTATAAGTTATTAGTTTGCTTCCAAAACAATATTTTAAAAATATTTAACATGTGAAATTAACATCATATCCAGATTCACATTTTTCTAATCAAAATTCATATATAACATGTTAAAATCAGATTCTGATCTAAAAGATACAGATAATTTAGAAAATCATTTGTTTGACTTAAATATCTCTCAAAATAATATTTAAAGATACTTAATCGTAAAATTAATCTCTTATTCATATTTTACATATTTTCTAATCAAATTTCATATATAATATGTTCAAATCGAGTTCAGTTTAAAAGATATCGATGATTTAGAAAAGCCTTTGTTTGACTTAAATATGATCTTGGATGAATTACCTAAAAAGTCGAAGTGGTTCAAAAATGTAAAATAGAGGTTGGATGTGACTTAAATCCGGACAGCATGTTGATTTCAAAATAACACAAGGGCTTTTGTATAAAATACAAAAAAATTCATTCTTACTAAAAAAGGACTGCGGGTTGAATTCTCTGAAACAAAGGACTTTTCGCAAAAATCAGATGAGCGATCGGAAACTCATTTCTCTTTATTATTAGGTAAAATTTACTTTATTTTATTATTACGTAAAGATTAGCGGTGTGCAAAGGCCACGAGTCGAAGAACTGATGCGTGCCGTGGTGATTCAAAACAAGACCCTAGCTGCTCCAACATTTTTTTTCAATAAACACCGTTCAAACAACTGATCCATATTTTAGTTGATTTATTATAACTTCCGGATCAATTCTATCAACTATCGAACTAGTGGTAAGCTAAATGAGAAAGACTTACAGCGCTATGCTATGTAATCCCTCCATCCATGAATATAGTTTACTTCTAGCTTTTGTACTAAGTCAAAAAATTGAAAAAAGTTGACCAACGTTCTTTATAGAAAAAGGTAGTAGCATATGTGACATCAAAAGTTTAGGCTGGTCATAGTGGAAGTAATATATACAAGTATCATGCATATGATACTACATCCATAGTGCCTAGCATCATAAAGTAGTATCATAGATGATCTCATTTATTGTAATGCATGACACATAGTAGCATAACATTTATTATGAATCTGGTATCTATCTATGTTACTTTGACCATCTCTTTCTTCTTTAATTGCCTCCTACATAAACATGTTTTGCGAGTTCCAAATACATGATACTAGTTATGTTACCTCCACTATGGCGAGCCTTATACTACTAAATTGGTATATAACCCAAAGCTACCAAGGCCTCTGCAAGACTCTCGATTCCTAGAGATATCGATGACCGATTATATATCCAACTAAACTAACCAACATCATGGTGAATTTTATTGGTCGTTCCTCCAGTGAGGCCCATAAGCCCTGCATTCTCAATGGCCAGCCATAGCATGAGGAGAGCTTCGGTTGCGGCTGATGAAGCTTCGGTGGTAGTGGAGAATGCCGACAAGGTTGGCGTCCGCAGCGTCGTTGCCGCATCGCCTACGCTCCGATTGGCGCAACGGAGGTGTTCGGTGGCACCCGGCGTCGGCGCTCAATCGGTGGAAGCGTCCGGTCCCTTTAGCCTAGCAGATTGGGCGCCACCACGCGGTGCCGGCGTCAATTCGGCGTGGAGGTGCAGGCTGCGCGGTGAGTCGTGCCTCGGCGAGGCTGAGTCACTGACGTTTGTCCTCCATAGCATGCGGGGATGATCTTTGGCCTTTCGGACAAGATGATGAAGCGGATGATGTCTTTGGCTATGCTAGTGGTGCTGTTTATACATTGGCCTAGTTGTATGCTTATGCCGTGATGTTATCTGAATAACCCAGTGGCAAGTGTAGGTTCATTTGCCAAACCGGAAGGTACGTTGTCTGTGTTGTTTTGTTAGCTATAATTGGGTTTTATATGCTTTAGCTGAGAAGTTGTATCCTTGCTAAGGAGGAAATATGCCCTAGAGGCAATAATAAAGTTGTTATTTTATATTTCCTTATTCATGATAAATGTTTATTATTCATGCTAGAATTGAATAGATCGAAACCTAAATATATGTGTGAATACATGGACAAACAATGTGTCCCTAGTGAGCCTCTACTAGACTAGCTCGTTGATAAAAAATAGTTAAGGTTTCCTAACCATGGACATGAGTTGTAATTTGATAACGGGATCTCATCATTAGGAGAATGATGTATGAGCAGAACCATCCGCTAGCTTAGCATAATGATCGTTAGTTTTGTTGCTATTGCTTCTTCATGTCAAATACATATTCCTTCGACTATGAGATTATGCAACTCCGGATACGGAGGAATACCATGTGTGCTATCGAGCGTCCTGCGTAACTGGGTGATCATAAAGATGCTCTCTGGTATTTCCGAAGGTGTTTGTTGGGCTGGTATAGATCAAGATTAGGATTTATTACTACAGTATTGGAGAGGTATCTCAGGCCCTCTCGGTAATACCCATCATAAGAAGCCTTGCAAGCAAAGTGACCAATGAGTTAGTTACATGATGGTGTATTACGGACGATAAAGACTTTCGATGGAGATTGAACTAGGTATGAAGATCTTGGCCGAATCTCGGGCAAGTAACATACCGATGGACAAAAGAATAACATATGTTGTCATAGCAGTTAGACCGATAAAGATCTTGTAGAATATGTAGGAGCCAATATGAGCATCCAGGTTACGCTGTTGGTTATTGACCTAACATGTGTTCGGTCATGTCTACATAGTTCTCGAACCCGTAGAGTCCGCATTAACGTTCGATGGCGATATAATATTATATGAGTTATGTGATTTGGTGACGAATGTTGTTGAGTCCTGATGTGATAGCGGACATGGCGAGGAGTCGTGAATTGGTCGGAGTTAAAGATTGATATATAGGATGATAGTATTCGGACACGAAGTGTTTGGTCTATTGAGTATTTATCTGAATCTGGAGGATTCTTTGGAACCCCGGAAGATCTGGCCATATGGGCCATGAGGAGACAGCCCACAAGTGGTGGCGGCCCTAAGCAGATTGGGAGAAGGAAAAAGGGGTTCAGCCCTTTCCTCTTTCCTTCCCTTTTTCACCGCGAAATAAGGCGGAGGGCGCCACTTGGAAACCCCAAGTAGGACTCGGATCCTACTTGGAGCTTTTGGGAGCTAGTAATATTAAAAAATT
This sequence comes from Aegilops speltoides, assembly GCA_021437245.1. Taxonomy (NCBI): domain Eukaryota; kingdom Viridiplantae; phylum Streptophyta; class Magnoliopsida; order Poales; family Poaceae; genus Aegilops; species Aegilops speltoides. The sequence goes on from JAHHZJ010010651.1 coordinate 6,311, forward strand.
CCTCCTACGCAAGATCATGGTGATGCATAGAAATGAGAGGGGCAGTGTTGTCCATGTACCCTCGTGAACCGGCGGCGTTAGAACAACGGTTGATGTAGTCGTGCGTCTTCCGGCCCGACCGATCAAGCACCGAAACTATGGCACCTCCGGTTCTAGCACATATTCAGCTCGATGGCGATCCCGGACTCGATCGCGAATGTCGGGGAAGAGTTCGTCGACCTGACGGCGTGGTGGCGATCTTGATGTTCTACCATCGCGGGCTTCGCCTAAGCACGCTACAATATTCGGCGACCTATGGTGGAGGGGCACCCGCGCTAAAAATCAAGAGATCAATTGTTGTGTCTTGGGTGCCCCTGCCCGTATATAAAAGGCTAAGGGGTGGCCGACCAAGGAGGAGGCGCGCCAAGGGAGTCCTACCCACGGGTGATCCTCCTTTCCTAGTAGAGTAGGAGAGAAGGAAGGGGGAAGGAAGGAAGGAAGGAGGGGCAGGACCATCCCCTAGTCCAATTCAGACTAGGCCTTGGGGGGCTGCCTAGCAGCCTCCCTCTTTCGATATGATGGGCCCATACTTCAGAATTCCGTAACTCTCCGGTACTCCGAAAAATACCGAATCACTAAACTTTCCAAGTCGAATATAGTCATCAATATATCGATCTTTCGTATCGACCATTTGAGACTCCTCGTCATGTCCCGATCTCATCCGGGACTCTGAACTCCTTGGTACATCAAAACACATAAACTCATAATAAAGCTATCCCAGAACCTTAGCGTCCGGACCCTCGGGTTCGAGAACTATAACATGACGAACCGTTTCGGTCAATAACCAATAGAACCTGGATGCTCATATTGGCTCCCATATTCTCGAAGATCTTTATCGGTCAAACCGCATAACAACATCGTTCTTCCTTTGTCATCGGTATGTACGCCGGAGATTCGTTCGTGGTATCCCAATACCTAGTTCAATCTCGTTAATGCAACCTCTTTACTCATTATGTAATGCATATTCCAACTAACTTTAGCTCATTGCGCAAGGCTTATAGGATGTGCATTACGAGAGGGCCAGAGATACCTCTCCGCAATGGAGTGACAAATCCTTAATCTCAAATCGCCAACTCAACAAGTACCGGAGACACTGTAGAGCTCCTTTATAATCACCAGTTATGTTGTGGCGTTTGGTAGCACACAAAGTGTTCCTCCGATAAGGGTTGCATAATCTCATAGTCATAGGAACATGTATAAGTCATGGAGAAAGCAATAGCGACATACTAAGCGATCAAATGCTAAGCTAACGGAATGGGTCAAGTCAATCATCATTCTCCTGATGTGATACCAGTTAATCAAATGACAACTCATGTCCATGGCTGGAAACTTAACCATCTTTGATTCAAGCTAGTCAAGTAGAGGCATACTAGTGAACTATATGTTTGTCTATGTATTCACACATGTATTATGTTTCCGGTTAATGCAATTCTAGCATGAATAATAAACATTTATCATGAAATAAGGAAATAAATAATCTATATTATTGCCTCTAGGCATATTTCCTTGATCTCCCTTGCACTAGAGCCAATAATCTAGTTCACATCGCCATGTGATTTAACACCAATATTCATATCGTATGATTAACAACCATAGTTCACATCGTCATGTGACCAACACCAAATGGTTTACTAGAGTCAATAATCTAGTTCACATAGCTATGTGGTTAACACCCAAAGAATACTATGGTGTGATCATGTTTTGCTCGTGAGAGGCTTAGTCAGCAGATTGTCACATTCAGAGCCATATGTATTTTGCAAATATTGATGTGTATAATGCTCTTGCGGGCTACTCTAGCTAATTGCTCCACTTTCAATATGTATCCATTGAGACTTAGAGTCATCTGAATCGGTGTAAAGCTTGCAGATGAAACTCTTCTGACGGGCTCTTTTATCACCTCCATAATTGAAATATTTCCTTAGTCCTTACTAAGGATATTCTTGACCAATGTCCATGATCTACTCCTAGATCACTATTGTACTCCTTGCCAAATTCAAAGCAAGGTATACAATAGGTCTAGTACATAGCATAGCATACTTTATAGAACCTATGGTGAGGCATAGGGAATGACTTTCATTCTCTTTTCTATTTTCTGCCGTGGTGGGATTTGAGTCTTACTCAATTTCACACCTTTGCAACACAGGTAAGAACTCTTTCTTTGACTTTCCATTTTGAACTATTTCAAAATCTTGACATGGTATGTACTTATTGAAAAACTTATCAAGCGTCTTGATCTATCTCAATAGATCTTGATGCTCAATATTAAGTAACTTCTTGAGGTCTTTATTTTAAAGAACTCCTTTCAAATACTCCTTTATGCTTTCCAAAATTCTACATCATTTCGATCAACAATATGTTACTCACATGTATTTATCGGAAAAGGGTGTCTCCCACTCACTTTATTGTAAATAGGCTTCACCACCGTCTGTATAAAATTATATGCTTTGATCAACTTATCAGCGTATATTCTACTCGAGATGCTTGCACCAGTCCATAGATGGATCGTTTGGAGCTTGCACATTTTGTTAGCACCTTTTAGGATTGACAAAACTTACGGTTGCATCATATACAACTCTTCTTTAAGAAAACCATTAAGGAATGCAGTTTTGACATCCATTTGCAGATTTCATAAAATGTGGCAATTGCTAACATGATTGACAGACTTAAGCATCGCTACTGAGTTGAGAAAATCTCATTGTAGTCAACACCTTGAACTTGTGAAAACCTTTTGCGACAAGTCGAGCTTTGAGATAGTAACACTACTATCAGTCGATCTTTCTCTTGAAGATCCATTTATACAATATGGCTTGCGATCATTGGGCAACTCCACCAAAGTCACACTTTGCTCTCATACATGGATCCCATCTCAGATTTCATGGCCTCAAGCCATTTCGTGGAATCTGGGCTCATCATCGCTTCCTCATAGTTCGTAGGTTCATCATGGTCTAGTAACATGACTTCGAACAGGATCACCGTACCACTGCTGGTGCGGACTATACTTTGGAAGACCTCGAGGTTTTTAGTAACAATCTGAAGTTTCATGATCATCATCATTAGCTTCCTCACTAATTGTGTAGGAATCATGGAACTGATTTACTGTGATGAACTACTTTCCAATCGGGAGAAGGTACAAATTACCTTATCAAGCTCTACTTTCCTCCACTCACTTCTTTAGAGAAACTCCTTCTCTAGAAAGGATCCATTCTTAACGAATGTTTTGCCTTGGATCTGTGATAGAAGGTGTACCCAGACATTTCCTTTGGGTATTCTATGAAGACGCACTTCTCGATTTGGGCTCCAGCTTATCGGTTGAAACCTTTTCACATAAGCATCGCACTCCAAACTTTAAGCGACGACTTAGGTTTCTTGCTAAACCATAGTTCATACGGTGTCATCTCAGCGGATTTAGATGGTGCCCTATTTAAAGTGAATGCAGTTGTCTCTAATGCATAACCCAAAGCGATCTTGGTAAATCTATAAGATACATCATAGATCACACCATATCCAATAAAGTCGATTCGATGTTCGGACACACCATTACTGTTGTGGTGTTCCATGTGGTGTGATTGTGAAACTATTCCACATTGTTTAAAATGAAGGCCAAACTTCGTGACTCAAATATTCTTCTCTCGATCAGATTGTAGAACCTTTATTTTCTTGTCACGATGATTCTCCACTTCACTCCGAAATTCTTTGAACTTTTCAAATGTTACGACTTGTGCTTCATTAAGTAGTTATCGCATATCTGCTCAAGTCATCTGAAGTCGAGAAAATACGATACCATACGAGCATCAACACTCATTGGACCGCATACATCGGTATGTATTATTTCCAACAAGTTAGTAGCTCATTCCATTGTTCGGAGAAGCGGAGTTTTAGTCATCTTGCCAAAAGGCACGGTTACAAGCATCAAATGATTATAACCAAGTGATTCGAAAATCCATCTTTATGGAGTTTCTTCATCTTTACCGATATGACCAAGCAGGCGTTGCCACAAATAAGTTGCACTATCATTATTAACTTTGCATCTTTTGGCATCAACATTATGAATATGTATCACTATGATCAAGATTCAATAAACTATCACCATTGGGTGTATGACCATAGAAGGTTTTATTCATGTAAGCAGAATAACAATTTATTCTCTATCTTAGATGAATAATCATATAAATAAACATGATCTTATCATATTTATGCTCAAGCATAACACCAAATAACATTTATTTAGGTTTAGCACTAATCTCGAAAATATAGGGAGTGTGTGATGATGATCATCTCAATCTTGGAACTACTTCCAACACTCATCGTCACTTCCCCTTCAACTAGTCTCTGTTTATACGTAACTCCTGTTTGAGTTACTAATCTTAACAACCGAACAAGTATCAAATACTCGGGGCTACTATAAACACTAGTAAGGCACACACAATAACTGTATATCAAATATACCCTTGTTCAATTTGCCATCCTTCTTATCCACCAAATATTCAGGGCATTTCGCTTCGGTGACCATTTCCTGCGATTATAAGCACTTAGTTTCAGGCTTTGGTCCAGCTTTGGGCTTCTTCGCGGGAGTGACAACTTGCTTGTAATTCTACTTGAAGTTTTCTTTCCTTTGCCCTTCTATTGAACTAGTGGTCTTGTCAATCATCAACACTTGATGCTCTTTCTTGATTTCTACCTTCGTCGATTTCAACATCACGAAGAGCTCGGGAATCGTTTTCGTCATCCCTTGCATACTATAGTTCATCACGAAGTTCTAGTAACTTGGTGATGGTGACTAGATCAACTCTTCAATCACTATCTTATCGGAAGATTAACTCCCACTTGATTCAGCGATTGTAGTACCCAAACAATCGAGCACATGCTCACTAGTTGAGCGATTCTCCTCCATCTTTTAGCTATACAACTTGTTGGAGACTTCATATCTCTCAACGGGTGTTTCCTTGAAATATTAACTTCAATTCTGGAACATCTCATATGGTCCATGACGTTCAAAACGTCTTTGAAGTCCCGATTTTAAGCCGTTAAGCATGGTGCACTAAACTATCAAGTAGTCATCATATTGAGCTAGCCAAACATTCATAACATCGCATCTGCTCCTGCAATAGGTGCATCACCTAGCGGTGCATTAAGGACATAATTCTTACGTGCACAATGAGGATAAACCTCGGACCATGGATCCAATCCGCATCATTGCTACTAACATCTTTCAACACAATTTTCTCTAGGAACATATCAAGATAAACATATGAAAGCAACAACGCGAGCTATTGATCTACAACATAATTTGCAAAATACTACGGGACTAAGTTCATGATAAATTTAAGTTCATTAATCATATTACTTAAGAACTCCCACTTAGCGAGACATCTCTCTAGTCATCTAAGTGATCACGTGATCCAAATCAACTAAACCATTTCCGATCATCCGTGAGATGGAGTAGTTTTCAATGGTGAACATCACTATGTTGTTCATATCTACTATATGATTCACGCTCGACCTTTCGGTCTCCGTGTTACGAGGCCATATCGGTTTATGCTAGGCTCGTCAAGTTTAACTTTGAGTATTCGCGTGTGCAACTGTTTTCCACCGTTGTATTTGAGCGTAGAGCCTATCACACCGATCATCACGTGGTGTCTCGCACGAAGAACTTTCATAGCGGTGCATACTCGGGAGAACACTTCTTGATAATTAGTGAGAGATCATCTTAAAATGCTATCGTCAATCAAAGCAAGATAAGATGCATAAAGGGTAAATATCACATGCAATCAATATAAGTGATATGATATCGCCATCATCATCTTGTGCTTGTGATCTCCATCTCGAGCACTGTCATGATCACCATCGTCACCGGTAGCGACACCTTGATCTCCATCGTATCATCGTTGTAGTTACACCATCTATTGCTTCTCGACTATCGCTACGCTTAGTGATAAAATAAAGAAATTACAGGCGTTTGCATTTCATACAATAAGCGACAACCATATGGCTCACTGCGATTCTTGATAACCGGTTACAAAACATGATCATCTCATACAATAAAATATAGCATCACGTCTTGACCATATCACATCGAACATGCCCTGCAAAAACTAGTTAGGCGTCCTCTACTTTGTTGTTGCAAATTTTACGTGGCTGCTATGGGCTAAGCAAGAACCGTTCTTACCTCGCATCAAAACCACAGCGATAGTTCGTCAAGTTAGTGCTGTTTTAACCTTCGCAAGGACGGGCGTAGCCCTCGGTTCAACTAAAGTTGGAGAAAGCAGACACCGCTAGTCACGTGTGCAAAACACGGGGTAAAACCAGTCTCGCGTAAGCGTCTGGCGTAATGTCGGTGCAGGCGCTTCATCCAACAATACCGCTGAACAAAGTATGACATCTTTGGTAGCGGTATGACTTGTATCGCCCACAACTCACTTGTGTTCTATTCGTGCATATAACATCAGCGAGGCTCGGATACCTTGTTGGGAGCGTAGTAATTTCAAAAATTTCCTCGCTACGCAATATCACTGGTGATGCATAGCGAGAGGGAGAGTGCTGTCCACGTACCCTCGTGGCCAAGCGGAAGCATTAGAACAGCGGTTGATGTAGTCGTCGTCTTCACGGCCCGACCGATCAAGCACGAAACTCGGCACCTCGAGTTCTAGCACATGTTCAGCTAGATGGCGATCCGGACTCGATCCGCGAGAATGTCGGGAAGAGTTCTGTCGACAATGGCGTGGTGCGATCTTGATGTTCTACCATCGAGGACTTCGCCTAAGCACCGCTACAATATTATCGAGGACTATGGTGGAGGGGCACCGCTGCGGCTAAGAGATCAAGAGATCAATTGTTGTGTCTTTGGGGTGCCCCTGCCCTATATAAAGGAGCTAAGGGTAGGCGGCCGGCCAAGGAGGTGGGCGCGCCAGAGGAGTCCTACTCCCGAGAGTAGGACTCCTCCTTCTAATAGGAGTAGGGAGAAGGAGGGGAAGGAGAAGGGAAGGAAGGAGGGGCAGCCCTCCCTAGTCCAATTTGGAATAGGCCTTGGGGGGCTGCTAGGCAGCCCTCTCTCTTCTCGTATGGCCCAATAAGGCCCAATACTTCGCGAATTCTGTAACTCTCGGTACTCGAAAATACCGAATCACTCGGAACCTTTCCGAAGTCCGAATATAGTCATCAATATATCGATCTTTCGTCTCGAACATTTGAGACTCCTCAATCATTCCCGATCTCATCCGGGACTCGAACTCCTTGGTACATCAAAACACATAAACTCATAAGAAAACATCGCCTGAAACCTTAGCGTGCGGACCCTATGGGTTCGAGAACTATGTAGACATGACCGAAGCGTTTCGGTCAATAACCAATAGCGGAACCTGGATGCTCATATTGGCTCCCACATATTCTACGAAGATCTTTATCGGTCAAACCGCATAACAACATCGTTGTTCCCTTTGTCATCGGTATGTTACTTGCCCAAGATTGATCGTCGGTATCCCAATAACTAGTTCAATCTCGTTCTTGGCAAGTCTCTTTACTCATTATGTAATGCATCATTCCGTAACTAACTCATTAGCTACATTGCTTGCAAGGCTTATAGTGATGTGCATTACGAGAGGCCCAAAGATACCTCTCCGACAATCGGAGTGACAAATCCTAATCTCGAAATCGCCAACTCAACAAGTACCTTCGGAGACACCTGTAGAGCTCCTTTATAATCACCCGATTACATTGTGATGTTTGGTAGCACACAAAGTGTTCCTCCGTAAAGCAGGAGTTGCATAATCTCATAGTCATAGGAACATGTATAAGTCATGGAAAGCAATAGAAACATACTAAGCGATCAAGTGCTAAGCTAACTGAATGGGTCAAGTCAATCACATCATTCTCCTAATGATGTGATCCGTTAATCAAATGACAACTCATGTCCATGGCTAGGAAACTTAACCATCTTTGATTCACGAGCTAGTCAAGTAGAGGCATACTAGTGACACTATGTTTGTCTATGTATTCACACATGTATTATGTTTCCGGTTAATACAATTCTAGCATGAATAATAAACATTTATCATGAAATAAGGAAATAAATAATAACTTTATTATTGCCTCTAGGGCATATTTCCTTGAGGCGCCTCTGGCTGCTCTCTCCTCAACCCACCTATATATATGTGTGGGATGGCGGGGGCCTAGCACACACGGACAATTGCCTAGTGTGCGGCACCCCCCACGTTACTTCCCTGTCATATTTTAGTAGTGTTTAGGCAAAGTCCTGCAAAGATCACTTCACCATCACCGTCCCCGCTGTCATGATGATGAACTCATCTATTACCTCGACATCTTGCTGGATCAAGAAGGCAAGCGGCGTCACCGAGCTGAGCGTGTGCGGGACTCGAGTGTCGTACATTCGATAATCGTGGTGGATCATGAAGAAAGTTTGACTACATCAACGACATTGTGAAGCGCTTCGCTTTCGGTCTACAGTGTATGTAGACACACTCTCCCCTCGTTGCTATACATCTTGTAGATAGATCTTGCATGAGTGTAGGATTTTTTTTGAAATTGCATGCTAAGTTACCCAAGACTACCATGTTGAGTTATGATCTATTAATGAAGCTGAACAATTACCTATGTTATTACATGCCAGGTTTGTGAGCTCCTAAATGTTGTCCAAAATATGTGAACTTATTCGATTATGGTATTAGTGCAGCTTGTGGTGCATCATCTTGTGCATCTACTTGATTAATTTTACACATAACATGTGCACTACAAAGGAGGAGAATGAAAAAAAGTTGGACATATCGGGTGCATTGCTAGCATCAGTTGAACACAAAGGAGCATTGTCACAAAAGCATTTAGGTTGTCAAGGTTCATACACAATCTTGAACATAGCATGATCAGTCCCTTGCTTTGATCGTGTGTTCATGACCAACATTTAACATGTTCATGAAAGTAAATAAAGGAGTTACCTTCGTTCAAAGAAAAC
>JAHHZJ010010652.1:0-12781 GCA_021437245.1 Aegilops speltoides
GCCATCCCGACTATCTGATACAGGGTGAGATAGGGCAAATCATCCAATCGCACAGGACGAATGTGATGGGCCAACCCAACTAGGGAACGATATAGTTAATTCATTTCAGCGATTTTGTTGTGAGTTTTTTGGTTTCTTCTTGGATTTTCTTATTTTTCCTTTTTAATTGTTTTTCAGTTTTTATTTTTATTCTGGTTTTTTTCTTCTTAATTTTATAATTTCTCTTTTTCTTTTTTGTTTTTTACTACCTTTTATTGCGGTTTCCGTATGTTTCTTCTTTCATTTTTGCTTTTCTTTTTTACTTTGTTCATTTAATAACACAATTTATTATATATATTTTTATTAAATTGTTAATTATTTTCTAATATACTATGAACATTTTTTACTATGAGATGAACAATTCTTGAAATACACAATGATTTTTTTCAATACATGGAGAACATTTTTCATACATCAAGAGCTTTCTTTAAAAAATGTTCCTACAATTTTTTAAACGCCAGACAATTTCTAAAAGTGTTCATGCATTTTTGTTAATGTGCGTTCGCTATTTGAAAAGTGTTCATTTAATTTGGAAATTGTTCATGTTATTCCAAATAATGCTTATGAAGTTAGAAAATCTTTACAAATTTAAAGTAATGTTCAAAAAATAAAATAAATGTGCACCAAGACAATTTGAAATGTTCACAAATTTAATATTGACAAATGAATGAACTGAAAATCAAACAAAACTAGGAAGAAAGATAAATCATTGAAAGAGGAGCCCTTGTAAGACAAAGCGTGAAATCTATAATTTGGGTGGCCTAGATGGAGCGTGTTGTGCATTCTCCCCACTATGTGATGAAGTGAGAGTCACATGCGAGATCAGATAGTAGTAATCCTCTCATGAAATTAAGGAAAAGGAGTCCGAAGTATAGGCAACTAGTAGAACGTTCGTGCGTTGCTACAGGCTACAATGCATATAAATGAACCAAACAAATAAGTAAGGTCCAAGATGAAAACTCATTTCTCCTTCATACGTCCGAGCGTGTTTGTATGTGAGGGAGAAATATGGTTGTCCAGACTATCTACCATGTTATCTCCAATACGTGGGTCAAACACAAAACAAAACCCTTACGACGACTTTCAGAGCATGGAGGAATAAATGGTATCTTGCACCCACTTCAGATGGCCCAGGTTGGATATCTCAAGATCAAGGTGGTAGAGATCACGGAGCTCAGCTCCTCGAGCTCCAAAGTCGTGACAGCCCAAGGGAGTCTTGGGGTGATCGGTGTTGGGGAGCGAGTAATTTCAAAAAATTCCCTACGACACGCAAGATCATGGTGATGCATAGCAACGAGGGAGAGTGTTGTCTACGTACCCTCGTGGCCGAAGCGGAAGCAATCACTAGCGTAGAGGAAGTAGTCGACGTTCTCCTCGCGATCCAACCGATCCGCGCCGTTACATCGGCGCCTCGAAGTTCTTGACACACGTCTACAGTGCGACACCTCGGCTCCGATCCGGAAAGCTCGGAGAGATTCCGCATCCGACGGCAGGAGCGATCTTGATGTTCTACGCGCAGGGCTTCGCTAAGACCGACGATATGCCGGGTGGATTATGGTGGAGGGCAGACACGGCTAGGACGATCTCAAGGATCAACTTGTGTGTTCTAGGGCCCCTGCCCGTATAAAGGAGCAGGGGAGGGCGGCCGGCCTAGAGGCCTGGAGGGAGTCCTCCTCCAGTGGAGTAGGACTCCTTCCTATCAACTAGGAAGGAGAAGGGAAGGAAGGAGGAGAGGGAGGAAAGGCCCCCTCTCCTATTCGGACTCCCGGCGGCCACCTCGGTGCGGCCTCTCTCCCCTCTCGCCAATAAGGCCCATTACTTCCCGGGTTCCAGAACCCTCCGATTCAGGTTTCCGAAACTTCCGAACCTTTCTGTCGAATATAGCTCAATATGTCAATCTTTATGTCTCGACCATTTGAGACTCCTCGTCATGTCCGTGATCACATCGGGACTAACTCCTTGGTACATCAAAATACACAAACTCATAATATAACCACATCGAAACCTTAGCGTGCAGGACCCTACGGTTCGAGAACAATGTAGACATGACCGAGACACGTCTCCGTCAATAACCAATAGCGGGACCTGATGCCCATATTGGTTCCTACATATTCTACGAAGATCTTTATCGATCGGACCGCATAACAACATACGTTGTTCCCTTTGTCATCGGTATGTTACTTGCGAGATTCGATCGCGTATCCAATACCTAGTTCAATCTCGCTACGCAAGTCTCTTTACTCGTCTCGTAATACATCATCTCACAGCTAACTCATTAGTTGTAATGCTTGCAAGGCTTAAGTGATGTGTATTACCGAGGAGGGCCAGATACCTCTCCGACAATCGGAGTGACAAATCCTAATCTCAAATACGCCAACCCAACATCCGCTTTGGAGACAACGAGTACCCTTTATAATCACCCAGATTATTGTGACGCTTGGTAGTACCAAAGTGTTCCTCCGTAACGGAGTTGCATAATCTCATAGTTATAGGAACATGTATAAGTCATGGATAAAAGCAATAGCAACATACTAACGATCGGGTGCTAAGCTAATGGAATGGGTCAAGTCAATCGAGATCATTCAACTAATGATGTGACCTTGTTAATCAAATAACAACTCCTTTGTCTATGGTTAGGAAACTTAACCATCTTTGATTAACAAGCTAGTCTAGTAGAGGCATACTAGTGACACTCTGCTTTGTCTATGTATTCACACATGTATTATGTTTCGTTAATACAATTCTAGCATGAATAATAAACATTTATCATGAAATAAGGAAATAAATAATAACTTTATTATTGCCTCTAGGGCATATTTCCTTGACTCCCACTTGCACTAGAGTCAATAATCTAGATTACATAGTAATGATTCTAACACCCATGGAGTCTTGGTGCTTGATCATGTTTTGCTCGTGGAAGAGGCTTAGTCAAGGTCTCTACATTCAGATCCGTATGTATCTTGCAAATCTCTATGTCTCCCACTGGACCAAGTCCCGGATGGAATTGAAGCGTCTCTTGATGTGTTTGGTTCTCTTGTGAAATCTGGATTCCTTTGCTAAAGCAATTGCTCCAATTGTCACAAAAGATTTTCATTGGACCCGATGCACTAGGTATGACACCTAGATCGGGATATGAACTCCTTCATCCGACTCCTTCATTATTGCCTGTCGGAACTGCTATGTACTCCGCTTCATGTAGATCCCCCTGACGCTTTGTTTAGAACTGCACAACCGACATCTCCTCCGTTTAGTGTAAATCGTATCCGGTTTGCGATTTAGAATCGTCTAGATCGATGTCAAGCTTGCATCAAGCGTAACCATTTACGATGAGCTCTTTGTCACCTCCATATACTGAAACATATCCTTAGTCCTTTTCGTATTTCAGATGTTCTTGACCCTGTCGATGATCCACTCTGGATTACTTTGGTACCTCCTACTAGCTTATAGCAAGGCACATCAGTCAGGTACTAGACACAGATTGCATACATGATAGAGCCTATGGTAAGCATAGGAACATCTTTCATTTTCTCTATCTTCTGCGGTGGTGGGCATTGAGTCTTACTCAACTTCACACCTTGTAACACGCAAGAACCCTTTCTTTGCTTGATCCATTTTGAACTTCTTCAAAATTTTGTCAAGGTATGTGCTTTGTGAAAGTCCAATTAAGCGTCTTGATCTATCTCTATAGATTTTGATGCCCAATATGTAAGCAGCTTCACCGAGGTCCTTCATTGAAAAACTCTTATTCAAGTATCCCTTTATGCTATCCAAAATTCTATATCATTTCCGATTAGTAATATGTCATCTACATATAATATCGAAATGCTACTGAGCTCCCACTCACTTTCTTGTAAATCAAGCTTCTCCAAAAGTCTGATAAACCCAAATGCTTTGATCACACTATCAAAGCGTTTATTCCAACTCGAGATGCTTGCACCGATCCATAAATGGATCGCTTGGAGCTTGCACACTTTGTTAGCTCCTTTGGATCGATAAAACCTTACGGTTGCATCATATACAACTCTTCTTCGAAATCCATTCAGGAATGCAGTCTTTACATCCATTTGCCAAATCTCATAATCATAAAATGCGGCAATTGCTAACATGATTCGGACGGACTTAAGCATCGCTTCTGGGTGAGAAGGTCTCATCGTAGTCAATCCCTTGAACTTGTCGAAAACCCTTTGTGACAAGTCGAGCTTTGTAAGACGATAATATTACCGTCGGCGTCGGTCTTCTTCTTGAAGATCCACTTGTTTTCTATTGCTTGCCGACCCTCGGGCAAGTCGACCAAAGATCCACACTTTGTTTTCATACATGGATCCCATCTCAGATTTCATGGCCTCAAGCCATTTTATGGAATCTGGGCTCACCATCGCTTCTTCATAGTTCGTAGGTTCATCATGATCTAGTAGCATGACTTCCGAACAGGATTACCATACCACTACAGTGCGGATCTTACTCGTTGATCTACGAGGTTACGTAGTAACTTGATGCCGAAGTTTCATGATCAACATCATCAACTTCCTCACTATTTGGTGTAGATGTCTCGTGAAACCGGTTTACTGCGATAAACTACTTTCCAATAAGGGAGAAGGTACGATTACCTCATCAAGTTCTACTTTCCTCCCACTCACTTCTTTGAGAGAAACTCCTTCTCTAGAAAGGATCCATTTTAGCAACAAATGTCTTGCCTTCGGATCTGTGATAGAAGGTGTACCCAATGTCTCCTTTGGGTATCCTATGAAGACACACTTCTCGATTTGGGTTCGAGCTTATCGGTTGAAGCTTTTTCACATAAGCATCGCATCCCCAAACTTTAAGAAACGACAACTTTGGTTTCTTGCCAAACCATAGTTCATAAGGTGTCGTTCAACGGATTTCAGACGGTGTTCTATTCAGCGTGAATGCGGCCGTCTCAAGAGCATAACCCCAAAAGCGATAGCGGTAAATCAGTAGAGACATCATAGATCGCACCATATCTAGTAAAGTGCGATTCTGACGCTCGGACACACCATTCTGTACTGTGGTGTTCGGGTGGCGTGAGTTGCTAAACTATTCCGCATTGTTTCAAATGTAGACCAAACTCAGAATAACTCAAATATTCGCCTCCACGATCGGATCGTAGATACTTTATTTTCTTATTACGATGATTTTCAACTTCACTCTGAAATTCTTTGAACTTTTCAAATGTTTGGACTTATGCTTCATTAAGTAGATATACCCATATCGCTTAAATCATCTGTGAAGGTGAGAAAATAACGATATCCGCCACGAGCCTCAACATTCATCGGACCACATACATACCGTATGTATGATTTCCAACAAATCTGTTGCTCTCTCCATAGTACTGAGAACGGGTTCTAGTCATCTTGCCCATGAGGCACGGTTACATAAGTGCCAAGTGATTCATAATCAAGTGACTCCAAAAGTCCATCAAGTATGGAGTTTCTTCATGCGCTTTATACTCGATATGACCTAACGGCAAGCACAAATAAGTTGACTATCATTATCAACTCTGCATCTTTTGGTTTCAACATTATGAATATGTGTATCACTACTATCGAGATTCATTAAAATAGACCACTCTTCAAGGGTGCATGACCATAAAAGATATTACTCATATAAATAGAACAACCATTATTCTCCGATTTAAATGAATAACCGTCTCGCATCAAACAAGATCCGAGATATAATGTTCATGCTCAACGCCGCACCGAATAACAATTATTTAGGTCTAAAACTAATCCAAGGTAGATGTAGAGGTAGCGTGCCGACGCGATCACATCGACTTTGGAACCATTTCCCAGCGCCAGCGTCACCTCGTCCTTTGCCGGTGTTAAGCAATCCGTAGTCCCTGCTTTCGAGTTGCAAATATTAGCAATGAACCAAGATCAAATACCAGTGCTCTGCGAGCTCTAGTAAGGTACACATCAATAACATGTATATCACATATACCTTTGTTCACCTTGCCATCCTTCTTATCCGCCAAATACTTGGGGCAGTTCCGCTTCATGACTATGCGCTTGCAGTAGAAGCACTCGGCTTCAGTGTTTAGGTCCAGACTTGGGTTTCTTCTCCGACAAACTTGTTCGTTCTTCTTGAAGTCTCCCTTCTTCTTCCCTTTGCCTTTCTTCTTGAAACTAGTGGTCTTATTGACCATCAACACTTGATGCTCCTTCTTGATTTCTACCTCCGCAGCCTTTAGCATTGCGTAAGAGCTCGAGCATAGTCTTTACTAACCCTTGCATATTATAGTTCATCACAAAGCCTTTGTAGCTTGGTGGCGATGATTGAAGAATTCTCGATGACACAATCATCCGGAAGATTAACTCCCGCTTGAGTCAAGTGATTGTAATACCCGGACATTCGAGTATGTGCTCATTGACAAACCCATTCTCCTCCATCTTGCAGCTATAGAACTTATTGGAGACTTCATATCTCTCAATCCGGGCATTCTGTTGAAATATCAACTTCAACTCTGGAACATCTCATATGCTCCATGGCGCTCAAAACATCGTTGAAGACCCGGTTCTAAGCCGTAAAGCATGGCACATCGAACTATAGAGTAGTCATCGACTTTGCTCGCCAGACGTTCTTAACGTCGTCGGTTGCATCAGGACGGGCAAGTTCGCACCTAGCGGTGCATCCGAGACATAACTCTTACGTGTAGCAATGAGGATAATCCTCGTTACGGACCCGATCTCGTAATTGCTACCATCATCTTTCAACTTTGCTTTCTCAAGGAACGCATTAAAATTCAACGAACAACAGACGAGCCATCTATGTACAAACAAACATAGACAAGCAAGATACTATCGGTACTAAGTTCATGATAAATTTAAGTTCAATTAATCATATTACTTAAGAACTCCCACTTAGAGCGACATCTCTCTAGTCATCTAAGTGATCACGTGATCCAAATCAACTAAACCATAAGCCATCATCACGTGAGATGGAGTAGTTTTCAATGGTGAACATCTTATGTTGATCATATCTACTATATGATTCACGCTCGACCTTCGGTCTCCGTGTTCCGAGGCCATATCGCATATGCTAGGCTCGTCAAGTATAACTGAGTATTCGCGTGTAGCAAACTGGCTTGCACCCGTTGTAGATGGACTGAGAGCTTATCACACCCGATCATCACGTGGTGTCTCGACACGACGAACTTTGGCAACGGTGCATACTCGTGGAGAACACTACTTGATAATTTTTAGTGAGATCATCTTAAAATGCTACCGTCAATCAAAGCAAGATAAGATGCATAAAGGATAAACATCACATGCAATCAATATAAGTGATATGATATGGCCATCATCATCTTGTGCTTGTGATCTCCATCTCCAAGCTAGTCATGATCATCATCGCCACCGCGCGACACCTTGATCTCCATCGTAGCATCGTTGTTGTTTACGCCATCTATTGCTTCTACGACTATCGCTACCGCTTAGTGATAAAGTAAAGCAATTCGAGCGTTGCATTTCATACAATAAGCGACAACCATATGGCTCAGCCGATTATCGATAACTCGGTTACAAAACATGATCATCTCATACAATAAAATATAGCATCACGTCTTGACCATATCACATCACAACATGCCCTGCAAAAACAAGTTAGACGTCCTCTACTTTGTTGTTGCAAATTTTACGTGGCTGCTAGGCTTTAGCAAGAACCGTTCTTACCTACGCATCAAAACCACAAGCGATAGTTTGTCAAATAGACTCGTTTTAACCTTCACAAGGACCAAGGCGTAAGCACTCGATTCAACTAAAGTGAGAGAGCAGACACCGCCAGCTCACCTTTAAGCAGCGAGTGCTGCGTGAGCGGTGAAACCGAGTCTCGCGTAAGCGTTCGTAATGTCGGTCCGGGCGCTTCATCTCCAATACCTGCTGAACCAAAGTATGACATGCTGGTTGGCGAGATGACTTATATATCCACAACTCACTTGTGTTCTACTCGTGCATATAACATCAACGCATAAAACCTAGGCTCGGATGCCACTTTGTTGGGGGACGTAGTAATTCAAAAATTTCCTAGGCATACGCAAGATCATGGTGATGCATAGCAACGAGGGAGAGTGTTGTCTACGTACCCTCGGAGACGCAAGCGGAGCGATCCTAGCGTAGAGGAAGTAGTGCGTCGTTCTCCTCAGCGATCCAACCGATCCCAGCTTAGCGTACTTCGGCGCCTCGAAGTTCTTGACACACGTACAACTCGGTGACACTCCTCGGGCTCCGATCCAGCAAAGCTCGGGGAGAGAGTTCACGTCCGACGCGGCGTGGTAGCGATCTTGAAGTTACTACGCGAGGCTCTCGCTCTAAGCACTGCAAGCGATATGACCGAGGTGGATTATGGTGGAGGGGCTCCGCGACACGGCTAAGAACGATCTCAAGGATCAACTTGTGTGTTCTAGGTGTTGGGAGCGTAGTAATTTCAAAATTTTCCTCACGCACACGCAAAGATCATGGTGATGCATAGCGAGAGGGAAGAGTGTTGTCTACGTACCCTCGTGAGACCGAAGCGAAGCGATCACAACGTAGAGGAAGTAGTCGACGTTCTCCTCGCGATCCAACCGATCCCAGCGCCAGCATTACTCCGGCGCCTCGAGTTCTTGACACCGTGACAGCTCGGTGCGCTCTCGGGCTCCAATCCAGTAGAGCTTCGGGGAGAGTTCCGTCAGACCGACGGCGTGGTGACGATCTTGATGTTCTATGACGCAGGCTTCGCCTAAGCACCGCTACGATATGACCGAGGTGGATTATGGTGAAGGGCACCGACACGGCTAGGAACGATCTCAAGGATCAACTTGTGTTCTAGGGTGCCCCTCCCCGATATAAAGGAGCAAGGGGTGCGGCCGGCCCTAGGAGGGCGCGGGAGAGTCCTACTCCCAGCCGAGTAGGACTCCCCCTTTCCTAGTTGGATTAGGACTTGGGGAGGGAAAGAGGGAAGGGCGCCGCCCTCTCCTGTCCTATTCGGACTAGGGGGAGCGCGTGCACCTCGGCCGCCCTTCCTCTTCTCCCTTATGGCCCACTAAGGCCCATTAACCCCGGGAGGTTCAGTAACCCTGTTCAGTAAAATCCTGATTTCACCGCGAACCATTCCGAACTCCAAACATAGGCTTCCAATATATCAATCTTTATGTCTCGACCATTTCGAGACTCCTCGCCATGTCCGTGATCACATCCGGGACTCGAACTTCTGGTACATCAAAATACACAAACTCATAATATAACCGCCATCGAAACCTTAGCGTGCGGACCCTACGGTTCGAGAACAATGTAGACATGACCGAGACACGTCTCCGTCAATAACCAATAGCGGGACCTGGATGCCCATATTGGCTCCTACATATTCTACGAAGATCTTTATCGGTCAAACCGCATAACAACATACGTTGTTCCCTTTGTCATCGGTATGTTACTTGCCCGAGATTCGATCGTCGGTATCCAATACCTAGTTCAATCTCGTTACCGGCAAGTCTCTTTACTCGTTCCGTAATACATCATCTCACAACTAACTCATTAGTTGTAATGCTTGCAAGGCTTAAGTGATGTGTATTACCGAGAAGGGCCGAGATACCTCTCCAGCAATCGGAGTGACAAAACCTAATCTCGAAATACGCCAACCCAACATCTGCCTTTGGAGACACCTGTAGTACTCCTTTATAATCACCCAGTTACGTTGTGACGTTTGGTAGCACCCAAAGTGTTCCTCCGGTAAACGGGAGTTGCATAATCTCATAGTTATAGGAACATGTATATGTCATGGATAAAAGCAGTAGCAACATACTAAACGATCGTGTGCTAAGCTAATGGAATGGGTCATGTCAATCAGATCATTCTACTAATGATGTGACCTTGTTAATCAAATAACAACCCTTTGTTCATGGTTAGGAAACATAACCATCTTTGATTAACAAGCTAGTCTAATAGAGGCATACTAGTGACATACTTGTTTGTCTATGCATTCACACATGTATCATGTTTCGTTAATACAATTCTAGCATGAATGATAAACATTTATCATGAAATAAGGAAATAAATAATATTATTATTGCCTCTAGGGCATATTTCCTTGATCTCCCACTTGCACTAGAGTCAATAATCTAGATTACATAGTAATGATTCTAACACCCATGGAGTCTTGGTGTTGATCATGTTTTGCTCGTGGAAGAGGCTTAGTCAACGAGTCTGCTACATTCAGATCCGTATGTATCTTGCAAATCTCTATGTCTCCCACCGGACTAAATCCGGATGGAATTGAAGCTCTCTTGATGTGCTTGGTCCTCTTGTGAAATCTGGATTCTTTTGCTAAGGCAATTGCTCCGAGATTGTCACGTAAGATTTTCATTGGACCCGATGCACTAGGTATGACACCTAGATCGGATATGAACTCCTTCATCCGCACTCCTTCATTAGCTGCTTCAGCTGCTATGTACTCCGCTTCACATGTAGATCCCGCTCACGACGCTTTGTTTAGAACTGCACCAACGACAACTCCTCCGCTTTAGTGTAAATACATATCCGTCTGCGATTTAGAATCGTCCGGATCGTGTCAAAGCTTGCATCAACGTAACTGTATTGATGAGCTCTTTGTCACCTCCATATACTGAAAACATATCCTTAGTCCTTTTCGGTATTTCAGGATGTTCTTGACCTGTCCATGATCCACTCTGGATTACTTTGGTACCTCCTGCTAAGCTTATAGCAAGGCACACATCAGTCGCGTACACAACATTGCATACATGATAGAGCCTATGGCTGAAGCATAGGAACATCTTTCATTTTCTCTCTATCTTCTGCAGTGGTCGGGCATTGAGTCTTACTCAACTTCACACCTTGTAACACAGCAAGAACCCTTTCTTTGCTTGATCCATTTTGAACTTCTTCAAAATTTTGTCAAGGTATGTGCTTTGTGAAAGTCCAATTAAGCGCCTTGATCTAT
The DNA here is from genome assembly GCA_021437245.1 of Aegilops speltoides. Taxonomy (NCBI): domain Eukaryota; kingdom Viridiplantae; phylum Streptophyta; class Magnoliopsida; order Poales; family Poaceae; genus Aegilops; species Aegilops speltoides. The sequence continues at coordinate 10,990 of JAHHZJ010010652.1, forward strand.
CTCTATAGATTTTGATGCCCAATATGTAAGCAGCTTCACCGAGGTCTTTCATTGAAAACTCTTATTCAAGTATCCCTTTATGCTATCCAGAAATTCTATATCATTTCCGATTAGTAATATGTCATCTACATATAATATCGAAATGCTACTGAGCTCCCACTCACTTTCTTGTAAATACAGAGCTTCTCCAAAAGTCTGATGAACCCAAATGCTTTGATCACACTATCAAAGCGTTTATTCCAACTCCGAGATGCTTGCACCAGTCCATAAATGGATCTTGGAGCTTGCACACTTTGTTAGCTCCCTTTGGATCGATAAAACCTTCGGTTGCATCATATACAACTCTTCTTCCGAAATCCATTCAGAATGCAGTCTTTACATCCATTTGCCAAATTTCATAATCATAAAATGCGGCAATTGCTAACATGATTCGGACAGGACTTAAGCATCGCTACTGGTGAGAAGGTCTCATCGTAGTCAATCCCTTGAACTTGTCGAAAACCCTTTGCGACAAGTCGAGCTTTGTAAAGATAACATTATCATCGTCGTCGATCTTCTTCTTGAAGATCCACTTGTTTTCTATTGCTTGCCGACCCTCGGGCAAGTCAACCAAAGTCCATACTTTTTTTCATACATGGATCCCATCTCAGATTTCATGGCCTCAAGCCATTTTATGGAATCTGGCTCACCATCGCTTCTTCATAGTTCGTAGGTTCATCATGATCTAGTAGCATGACTTCCGAACAGGATTACCGCACCACTCAGTGCGGATCTTACTCTGGTTGATCTACGAGGTTACTGTAGTAACTTGATCGAAGTTTCATGATCAACATCATCAACTTCCTCACTATTTGGTGTAGATGTCTCGTAAACCGTTTCTGCGACAAACTACTTTCAAGTAAGGGAGAAGGTACAATTACCTCATCAAGTTCTACTTTCCTCCCACTCACTTCTTTCGAGAGAAACTCCTTCTCTAGAAAGGATCCATTCTTAGCAACAAATGTCTTGCCTTCGGATCTGTGATAGAAGGTGTACCCAACTGTCTCCTTTGGGTATCCTATGAAGACACATTTCTCGATTTGGGTTCGAGCTTATCGAGTTGAAGCTTTTTCACATAAGCATCGCATCCCCAAACTTTAAGAAACGACAACTTTGGTTTCTTGCTAAACCATAGTTCATAAGGTGTCGTCTCAACGGATTTTGACGGTGTTCTATTCAGGTGAATGCGGCCGCCTCAAGAGCATAACCCCAAAGCGATAGCGGTAAATCATGAAGAGACATCATAGATCGCACCATATCTAGTAAAGTGCGATTCTGACGTTCGGACACACCATTACGTTGTGGTGTTCCGGTGGCGTGAGTTGTAAACTATTCCGCATTGTTTCAAATGTAGACCAAACTCGTAACTCAAATATTCACCTCCACGATCGATCGTAGAAACTTAATTTTCTTATTACGATGATTTTCAACTTCACTCAAATTCTTTGAACTTTTCAAATGTTTCAGACTTATGTTTCATTAAGTAGATATACCCATATCCCTTAAATCATCTGTGAAGGTGAGAAAATAACGATATCCGCCACGAGCCTCAACATTCATCGGACCACATACATCAATGTATGATTTCCAACAAATCTGTTGTTTCTCCATAGTCCGGAACGGGTTTTAGTCATCTTGCCCATGAGGCACGGTTCGAAGTGCCAAGTGATTCATAATCAATGACTCCAAAAGTCCATCGATGGAGTTTCTTCATGGCTTTATACCGATATACCCGGCAATACACAAATAAGTT
>JAHHZJ010010654.1:0-19991 GCA_021437245.1 Aegilops speltoides
TATGGAAGATAGAAAACATATATGGGACACTCTAGAGAAGCATCTCCCAATTGATTTACTTAAGAATAAACTCTCGTTTTAAATCCATTGCAATTTTTTCTTCTTCTTTTCGAGGTAGAATAAAAAGAAAACAATTTAGCATCTTTGGTACAATCTATATTTTCATGAAATGGATCATAATAAAATGGATTTTAGGTATCTAGGGAAGATTCACTTGGAAGTAACTATTTCCTAGATACCTATGGTACTTCACAGTTGAATGAATCAAAAATATCTAAAAAGACCTAAAGTTAATGATTTATCAATGGGTAATGTTGCTCAATACCTAACCAAGAGCTACTACAGTACCGATTAAAAAACGGTCGTAGCTACTGGGCGGCGAAATGGATTTTGAAATTTATTGACATTCTCTAGAAAAGGTACTGTCAATAAGCCTGTTGGCACAGAAACCATTAAAAGAACGTCTGTAACTTTTATGGGTACCGTACAGAATATTTGAGAAACACAGGAAAGAAGTACCACTCAGGTAATATTTCCAGAGGAGTTGCAAACGGATCTGCCAGTTCACCAATCATTGATGGCTCGAGAACCGCTAAACCTACATTACATGCAATAGTACCTAGAATTACTTTACTGGAAAATATATAAAAGATCGTTGGGCCATGCGGGTTCCCCGTAATAATTATGTCCCATCCTTTAGCTAATTTAGCTCTTAATACAGGATCATTTAAGTCTGGTTTCTTTGTTATTGGGATAGGTGAACTCTTTGGATCCATCCCCAAAGGAACCGGACATGAAATTATCATCATCCGGCTCGAGCAAGAGTGAAAGAAATAAGACCGCGGAAGATCCTTAATAGAATTAAGGTATATAATGACTCAATGACTCTAGGCAAGAAAAGCTTTATCAGATTCTCTTTTCCGAAGTTGCACCTACAACTACTCATTGAAAATAATCCTATTCTTATGGGTAAATGCTCAATATCCAAGTGGGCTTACAAATTTGATCATGATCAATTGCTTTGTGGATTGTCTCATGTCTCTTGATTAGTTGGTATTTATCCCCTCAATATCGCAAGTTTCTTACCTCCAAACAAAATATTTACTTGTTACTAATAAAAAATCAAAAAGTTTAGCCTACATTCTTCCTTAGATCCCTTCTTTTACTCCGATAGTATTGCGGATCACAATCGATGCAAAGAAAATGAATGCATTTCCATACTATAATAAAAAGGTAAGTGTAATAAATAGAGAACTGGATCATGTCACATGACTTATTCCATTTCTACTCTATGGGATCTTACGGAGCCTGTTCATGGATGACATGGTTGCGGTATGATCATAGAAGATATTCTCCTCAAGTGAACCAGCCTATCCTTCCTAGGTAGGGACTTACATGTTGATTGGATGCAGAACACCTTTGGTTGTGAATTCTAATGTGGCAGATCCAATTCTTTATCTGCATGGCCAAATCAATAATTCAAGTCACACACTCCCATAATCCGCCTTTTTCTTTCGTAAAATTAACTTCAACTATTTGTATTGTATAAAAATACTTTGGAGTTGAAGAAAGTATCAAATGACATGTGTTATTTTACAATAACCCATGCTTGTAGCAATGAAATACCACAACCTACCCGATATGATATATGATAATTATAATTCTCTATGATATGCCTTCCCTATAAAGGACCCGAAATACCTTGCTTACGTATCATTGGAAAGTGCATTAACATAAATACGGCAGTAAGCAGAGGCAGTACAAAGGTATGTAAACTATAAAACGAGTCAAAGTGGATTGGCCCACACTAGCACTTCCGCGTAATAACTCCACTAAAGGCGATCCTATTACCGGAATGGCGTCAGGTACACCTGTCACAATTTTGACTGCCCAATAGCCAATTTGATCCCAAGGCAAGAATAACCAGTTACACCAAATGATGCAGTCAAAACAGCCAAAACCACACCTGTGACCCAAGTTAATTCACGGGGTTTTAAATCCCCTGTGAGATACACACGAAATACATGCAGGATCATCATTAAAACCATCATACTTGCTGACCATCGATGAACGGATCGGATTAACCAACCAAAGTTGGCCTCGGTCATTATGTATTGAACCGAGGAAAAAGCCTCTGTAACGGTTGGTCGGTAGTAAAAAGTCATAGCAAAACCGGTAGCGACTTGTACTAGAAAACAAGTAAGTGTAATTCCCCCTAAACAATAAAATATGTTGACATGGGGAGGAACATATTTACTAGTTATATCATCTGCAATTGCCTGAATCTCAAGACGTTCCTCAAACCAATCATATACTTTATTGAGATAGGTAACTAACCCGAGTCCCCCTCTAAGAGCCGTATATGAAAATTTCATCTCGTACGGCTCAAGCAGAAACTACAAAATTTTCAACGAATATTAGAAAAAGGTTCAAAACTTCATCAGCCACTGAATTGGGTCGATTTGCCTTGAAGATATCAAATAAGAAAAATCCGGAATATCTTCTTTGTGATGATAATGCCAAAAAATCTCAAGTTGGCGCGTCTTTCTTTCTTCCTTTCCCTTATGTTGGTCATTAGAGGCTTCTTGACTTTTCTCTTCCTATAAAGTTTGTTTTTTATGCGTAATATAGAAATTATCTTGTTGAGATCCTATGAATCAGTTCAATTAAAACCTTAGATTCATACTAGAGCCACGATGATTTAGTCTCAAGCTAAACAAAAGGCAAGGGTTCTTCGAATAAGAACCGCTTGATAATCATTTATTGAATCAGTGTAATGACTCGACAAAATCGAGAGAAAAAAAGTTGTCTTTTGGGCAAACAAAATTGGAAGGAAGAAAATTTCTTTTTTATTTTTATTTAAGAACTACTTGAATTTTTCAGTCTGGTTGCGAGGTCTTAATAGTGAGTATGAATCATAGTTCCATTTTTTTTTGATCCACTCTATCTATTTCGTGTTCCAGATACTAGAATAAATAATATCTGACGAATTAGAATCATCTTGATAGAGATAACAGGCCCTTTCTATGTATTATCAATAGGATCAATTCTAACAAGTCACACACTCATATTCCAGAGATACCGAAACAAAAAAATTCCGCGGTCGAACTACCATAATATCTAGAAATGTAGATCTTAAACTAGAAAGGCTTTTTTGGATGGAAAAACTCTGACTTCCTAGTTTTAGTTAGTAGAAACCTAATTGGTTAAAATTCCGTCCAGTAAAACGGAAGAATTATAAATTTCTAAAATGATAGATAGGAATATAGCGAATAAAGCCATTGCGACCCCCATAAAAGGAGTAGTCCCCCAACCCGGGGCGACTTTCCCATATTCCGAATTCAAGGGTTTCAGTAAACTACCTGCACCAGTTCGTTTTGGCCTAGGTTTAGAACTATCTTCAACGGTTTGTGTAGCCATAAATTCTATTTAATCATTGGTGTTGACTTTGTATACTATTCCGTTGTAGTTGTAAATACGATCTTTTCGTAGATCCATTGTAATCTTGAAATTCTATAAAAATGGAAACAGCAACTTTAGTCGCCATCTCCATATCTGGTTTACTTGTAAGCTTTACTGGGTATGCCTTATATACCGCGTTTGGGCAACCCTCTCAACAATTAAGAGATCCATTCGAAGAACACGGAGACTAATTTAAGTAAGAAGTCCCCTATCTGGAGACTTCTTACTTAAATAAATATTTTATTCTTTTAGTTGGAGTTGGTGGAACCTTAGGTGGTTCTCGGAAGAAGATAGCGAAAAAATTATCCTAAAGTCGAAACTAAAAGGAACGTATAAACCAATGCTTCCATAGATTCGATCCTGGTTTATTACAATTATAACTTCCACACCTATTCATTTGTCATTTGGGATAATTTCCCATATAAAGAAAGAAAAGAGTCAAAGAAAGGATGGGAGATGTTTCCATGTCAAATCAAAAAGAGGTGAAAGATACTATAACAATGTGTATCAGGCTGCCTGTTTCCTTGTAGTTGGATCTCCCACTTTTTGGAATGTTCCAAATTCCACTTGAGCATCCAAATCTGGATCAATACCAGCAAAAACATCTCGGAACAATGTTCTAGCGCCATGCCAAATGTGTCCGAAAAAGAAGAGCAAAGCAAAGGTAGCATGACCAAAAGTGAACCAACCCCTTGGACTGCTGCGAAAAACACCATCAGATTTCAAAGTAGCCGGTCTAATTCAAAATTTCCCTAATTGAGAACGCCTCGCATATTTTTTACAGTAGCAGGATCAGAATAACTTACTCCATTAAGTTCGCCACCATAGAACTCCACCGTTACGCCTACTTGTTCAACACTATATTTGGATTCTGCTCTTCTAAAAGGAACGTCTGCTCTAACAATTCCCTCCTCATCTACCAAAACAACCGGAAATGTTTCAAAAAAAGTAGGCATACGGCGTACAAAAAGCTCACGTCCTTCTTTATCTCTAAAGACGGGATGTCCTAACCATCCAACAGCTATTCCATCCCCATTGTCCATTGAGCCTGCTCTGAATAATCCCCCTTTTGCCGGATTATTACCAATATAATCATAAAGGCTAATTTTTCGGGAATTTTAGACCAAGCTTCTGATAAACTAAGATTTTCGGCTAAACCATTGCTAACTCTTCGATATATTTCTTGCTGAAAGTATCCTGATCCCACTGATAACGAGTAGGCCCAAATAATTCGATTGGGGTCGTTGCTGACCCATACCATAGTTCCAGCAACTACGAAAGCTGCAAAAAAACAGCAGCGATACTACTGGAAAGTACAGTTTCAATATTGCCCATACGTAATCCTTTATATAGACGTTGAGGCGGACGGACACTAAGATGGAATAAGCCCGCTAATATACCCAATGTACCCGCAGCAATATGATGAGAAGCTATTCCCCGGAACAAAGGATCAAAACCTTCTGCACCCACGCTGGATTTACAGCTTGTACTTTTCAGTTAGTCCATAAGGATCGGATACCCATATCCCAGGACCATACAAACCCGTTACATGAAATGCCCCAAAGCCAAAGCAAGCCACCTGCAAGAAATAAATGAATTCCAAAGATCTTGGGCAAATCAAGAGGTTTTCCCGTCCGCTCATCAGAGAATATTTCTAGGTCCCAATATACCCAATGCCAGATCGCTGCCAAGAAACACAAGCCAGAAAACACAATATGCGTACCTGCCACACCTTCATAACTCCAAATACCCGGATTTGTTACAGTTCCTCCTGAAATACTCCAACCACCCCACGAATCCGTTATTCCTAAACGAGTCATGAAGGGAATTACGAACATACCTTGTCTCCACATTGGATCCAGAACAGGATCAGAGGGATCAAAAACTGCTAATTCGTATAAAGCCATTGAGCCAGCCCAACCAGAAACTAGAGCTGTGTGCATTATATGCACCGCAAGCAATCGACCCGGATCATTCAATACGACAGTATGAACACGATACCAAGGCAAACCCATGGAAATACCCCTTTAGCAAAGAAAAATAGACACGATGTCGCTTTATTTTATCGCATTGAAAAAGACTATCCATATCCTATGTACCTAACCCTTCTAGGGGATTCTGTGTCAGAAAGCGCGAATATTTATTTCATTCCATTAAAAATAAGAAGCCAATTCTGTTCATAAGAAGAAAGAGAAGCAGATCTATTCTATACTCGATAAGTGCCAATATGCAATGGGTAACTTGGCCAATTTGGAAAAAACGAAGAATAGATCGCTACCCCTCTTTGTTTAGCATTCGAATCACCCATTCCTTTTTCTTTATTCAATCTGTCTTACATTCCTTATATGTATAACCTTTCAATCTACGTATTAATAGAATCTATAGTATTCATATAGAATAAGAATAAAAATTAAGACAATAAACTGCGGATTCTTTCTTTCTGTTCCATTCTTACGTTTCCATATTAAAGTGTGGTTTTCTTACTTAAATTTAATAATATTAATCTAATATGCCCATTGGTGTTCCAAAAGTACCTTACCGGATTCCTGGAGATGAAGAAGCGACTTGGGTTGACTTATACAATGTTATGTATCGAGAAAGGACACTTTTTTTAGGTCAAGAGATTCGTTGCGAGATCACGAATCATATTACAGGTCTCATGGTATATCTGAGTATAGAAGATGGAATTAGTGATATTTTTTTGTTTATAAACTCCCCGGGCGGGTGGCTAATCTCAGGAATGGCTATTTTTGATACGATGCAAACGGTGACACCAGATATATATACAATATGCCTCGGAATAGCCGCCTCCATGGCATCCTTCATTCTGCTTGGAGAGAACCCACCAAGCGTATAGCATTCCCTCACGCGAGGATTATGCTTCACCAACCTGCTAGTGCTTATTATCGGGCAAGGACACCAGAATTTTTACTAGAAGTAGAAGAGTTACACAAAGTTCGCGAAATGATCACAAGGGTTTATGCAGTAAGAACAGGCAAGCCTTTTTGGGTTGTATCCGAAGACATGGAAAGGGATGTTTTTATGTCAGCAGACGAAGCCAAAGCTTATGGACTTGTCGATATTGTAGGGATGAAATGATTGACAAGCACTGCGATACTGATCCAGTGTGGTTTCCAGAAATGTTTAAGGATTGGTAGTGTCCGGATTTCTTGTAAAGTTATTTCACAGCTAAATTCGTGTTTTCCTCGATTTAATAGAAAATAGAAAGACTTCATGATGAGCAATCATCAGGTTAAGATGGATCTAAACCAATCCATTTTTTTCTATATACATACAACATGCCGACGGTTAAACAACTTATTAGAAACGCAAGACAGCCAATACGAAATGCTCGAAAAACGGCCGCGCTTAAAGGATGCCCTCAGCGTCGAGGAACATGTGCTAGGGTGTATGTGCGACTCGTTCAGATCATGACTTCAAACAAATATAAAAAAAATTGAAGTATCCATGATTAGTACCAATGAATAGGATATAGCTTCTCTATCCTAGATTTCTATGGTATATGGAATTTATGGTTTCCTTTGGTGCAAATCAATTATCTAAATTGGAAATAAAAGCAATTCTCCCATTGGTAGCAAATGGTTATCCATTAAGCGGAGGAAATAGTAATAAAAAGAAAAGGCTTATGCTCCTTTATCTTAAAGAACGGACTAACAGGGTCAGCTACTTAGCCAACTTTCATAATTAAATACCGTCACTGTATGGATAACTCTTATTGTGAAAAGAGCTATTTACTCTATAATGGATAGGTAGAGCCAAAGAATGTGGACTATACAAGTTCGCAATACCTTTTGATGAAAGAAAGGGCTCCGGTGTATAGAGAGGGCCTCACCGTTTAAAGGGAACCATAGAAACGATGGAACCCACTATTTTTTTAGTATTATTAGAATGAATTTGTTATTTCGTATAGAAATAACTGAACGGAGTGGAATAAAAATCGTGGTTGGGAAGGTTACTATAGCAAAAGCCATTGGAATTAATATTTTATATATCGGAATAATTAGTTTTGTTATTAATGAGAAAAAGGGTGGCTAAAGAAGAAATCATTAGTTATTCATTAAGGTTAATTTGATTCAATGACCAGAGTTCCGCGAGGATATATAGCCGGAGACGACGAACAAAAATGCGTTCATTTGCCTCAAACTTTAGAGGGCTCATTTAAGACTTAATCGAATGATTACCCAACAGGTAAAAGAGCTTTTGTTTCCTCTCATCGAGATAGAGGTAGGCAAAAGAGGATTTTCGTCGTTTGTGGATCACTCGGATAAACGCAGCAACGCGGGTATATAAAGTATTCGATAGTTATAGTAAATTAATACACAACCTGTACAAGAAGAAATTGATTCTTAATCGTAAAATGCTTGCACAAGTAGCTGTATCAAATCCAAATAATCTTTACGATTTCCAATAAAATAAAGATCATCAATTAAAAGTATAAATAAAGTAATATACTGGAATAAAAAAGATGAATTCCGGAGAGGAACTCCGGGAAGATACAATAAATTAAGATTAAGTGGTAGGAATCAACGAGCTGGATTACTTTCTTTATAATATATATAGGTCTGGCCCTTTCGAATTCGAATAAAACATCAACAATCGGAACTTAAGTTCCGGTTGTTTATTCTTAAATTTTGGTTGTTGTTTCTTAAGTTTCGATTGGAATTGTACTTTTGCGTTAATTGAGGAATATGTCTATTTTTTCTGGGTCTAGAACCTGTAATTATTGAAATTGACTGGGCTTGAAATTGCTTTTCGTTCTCATAGTTACGAAACGGTAAGAAAGATAAAATACGAGCCTGTTTTATAGCAAGAGTAATTAATCGTTGTTGTTTCAAGGTTAATCTATTTATTCGTCTCGATAATATTTTTCCTTGTTCACTAATAAATCTATTAATTAAACTCATGTTTCTATAATCAATTCGATCTCCCGGGCCAATCCGAGGACGCCTACGAAAAGGTTGTTTAGATTTACGAAAAGGTTGCTTGAATTTACGAAAAGTTTGCTTGGATTTACGAAAGGGTTGCTTGGATTTATTAAAAGTTTGCTTGGATTTACTAAAGGGTTGCTTAGATTTAAGAAAAGGTTGTTTAGATGTATACATGATTTATTCCTTATTTAAAATTTGAAAATTTGAAAATTCACTTCTTTATTTTATTAATTTAGGATCCAGAAGAAGTAGTTTTTCTTTGATCCATATCTTATTTGATTCATATTATAGTATATGAATACCCTCTATACATATGAAATAATATCTACCGGAAATCAGATGAGTTGATTTGTATTTTGTATTCTATACTATGTTTTCTTTATATATTAAATATGAAGTTCTTACTCTTTCTGTTGTTTGGAAAGATCAGACACACGATGTTCCTATTTCTTTATTTCGTGATGAGTCGTATGCTTGCGACAATAACGACAAAATTTTTAATTCTAATTGTCCGGGTGTATTGTGGCGATTCTTTTGAGTACTATATCTAGAAATCCCCGTCGATTCCTCATTGGCACCTTTTCGAACACAACTGATGCATTCCAAAATAACTCTGATTCTAACATCTTTTCCCTTGGCCATGAACCTCCTTTTCTTTTGGATTGACTTAACTTAATTATTCTACTTATTCTTTTATTCTTCTATTTTGAATCCGAAGAAGAAGAATAAAATTCATTAGAATAATTTTTTTATTCTTAAATTAAGTAATAAAAAATAGAAATAATTAAAGAATACAATCCTTGTCGAATTAGCAAAGATTTTGGTTCGAAATCCTTTCATTTAATTAGCCAGCCCGCCTTTTCTATGCTCTGATTTCTGAGGCCTTATTTAGCTTGGGTACCCTTTAAATTGAATTTCTATTTTCAAAATGGGGTTTACCAAATTTTTAATGACTCTGAGGTTCAACCCAATCCATCTTTTCTTTCTTTTCCTTCCGATACTAAAAAAGATTGAAAAGGATCAAATTTTGTCATATCACGAAGAAATCTATCCTTCCATAGCAATAACTAGAATTAAAAAAGGGAATGACAAAGCATCTGGGAATAAACGATTAATTTCTATCAATAAACCTGCTAAAGCACCAAACCATAGAGTACTTACTTTGGGTGCTACAGAGATATGTTTTATATCCCGCATTGAAAATCCTCCTTCCTTGTTGGAATACATATATGATCATAAACTCTTGCCCAAGATTGTTATGCTATATATAAAATGAACCATATCGACGAAATTTTCCTATCCTAAAAAGAAAAAGATGACCCTTCTTCCTATATATTACCAAGGAAAAGTAATCCTTCTTTTATAGGCGAAATTCTATTGGATTTTATATGTATATAATTCCTTAATTATATGAGACCAAAAAGAAGAAATGACACGAGGGTTCTATATATAGATAGAGAAAGAAAGAAGAAGAAAATAGAAAGAACAAGAAAATTATGATGTGGAAAAGAAGACAGGAATTGTGTACAATGGCATTGTACAACAATTTAATTTGGAAAAGGGATGTAGCGCAGCTTGGTAGCGCGTTTGTTTTGGGTACAAAATGTCACAGGTTCAAATCCTGTCATCCCTACCTATTACTTCTTTCTTCTTTATAGGCAGTAGCGACGAGATCAATTAAAGTAAAGTGGGTATAACTTGAATTTGTGGAGACTATACGTACGTGAGATACATTAGGAATAGAAAAAGATTTTCTTTTTGAATGAATGAAAGCGCTCTTAGTTCAGTTCGGTAGAACGCGGGTCTCCAAAACCCGATGTCGTAGGTTCAAATCCTACAGAGCGTGATTCCATCTATCTTATGTCGAAGCAGAGTAAAATAACTTAACAAAATTGAATTGTAACTCAATTTCAATTTGACCTCCTCTCTGGTCTGGGAGGTCAATCAAAAAAATGACTCAATCAAAGATCCAACTGATCCCCACGCCTGTATTGCAAATACGCAGTCACGAATAATCCCGCTAAAGTAATAGGAATTAGGCCTAAGACGATTCCAAATAGAAAAACTTCAATCATTTCGATTTGTTCGAGGGGATAAAAAAAGGTACGATCTATCCTAAATAGTACTCTAAATTATCCACGAATCTCAATGACCAAGAAAAGAATTCCTAATTAGTCTGGAAAAGAGTCGTAGAATGCCAGGAATCCCAAAGAAAGATTTTCTTTTCTGAATTATAATTATTCAGTCAATTCAAATAAGGCGTATCTTGTTCAAGCCAATAAATAGAGCTGGGGTTATAGTTAAAGCAGCCAGTAGAAAACCAAAATAACTAGTTAAAGTAAGCATGAAAGAGTTAAATTCCATTTATTTTTTTTACTACACTACATATGTTGGTAAAGCATTTACCTAAGTTATGGAAAATTCATAATTCATCAGTTATTTTAGATAATACTAAAAACAAGATAGAGTAAGATACAGAAGTGTAAAAGAAAGTGGATTCATCAGATGATACATGAGTCCCTAATTCCGAATCAAGAGATTTGTTGTGGAATTTGTCAATTGAGTAAAGTAATAATATTAAGAACTAGATCATCTAACCCCATTGAATGAAAAAATGAAATTCGATTTTCAAGGAAATTTTTGAATAAGAGATAAATAAACAATTGAATTTGAAAAAAAAAACTTCTTTCTATTTTGGATAATTTCTTTTTCAATAGGACCCTCTTTTTGGAGTGAACGATCGAATATTCCCCTATTCCTTCTTATTTTAACTGATTGTATTCCATATGGAATAAGAGGAGAACAAAAGCATTCCACGACCTGCCAAGGGGCTGTTAAAAAAAAAAAATAAAAAAGTAATTATGTTTCGGAACCAGGCAAAACCAGATTGCTGTGCCATAGGAAGGATAGCTATACTAATTCGGTATACTCAAAATACACCTTTGGTACAAAATTGACAATCTCACAAGGATGAAATATCAGTAATTTTCTATTTACTGGTCGATCCCATCTTTTACGGAATCAATTCCTTTTTTGAATGTACAAAAATTTTGGGAGTTCAGCATGTCTGGAAGCACGGGAGAACGTTCTTTTGCTGATATTATTACCAGTATTCGATACTGGGTTATTCATAGCATTACTATACCTTCCCTATTCATTGCGGGTTGGTTATTTGTCAGTACAGGTTTAGCTTATGACGTGTTTGGAAGTCCTAGGCCAAACAGGTATTTCACGGAAAGCCGACAAGGAATTCCGTTAATAACCGACCGTTTTGATTCTTTAGAACAACTCGATGAATTTAGTAGATCCTTTTAGGAGGCCCTCAATGACCATAGATCGAACCTATCCTATTTTTACAGTGCGATGGCTGGCTATTCACGGACTAGCTGTACCTACTGTTTTTTTCTTGGGATCAATATCAGCAATGCAGTTCATCCAACGATAAACCAAATTCCAACTATAGAACTATGACACAATCAAACCCGAATGAACAAAATGTTGAATTGAATCGTACCAGTCTATACTGGGGTTTATTACTCATTTTGTACTTGCTGTTTTATTTTCCAATTACTTCTTCAATTGAGAGAAAGAAAGAGACTAATAAAATTCTCTTATCCCATTTGGAAGGATACCATCCTTATAACTACCCATGACTGTTTTGTCTCTAGCATGACCAATTGATAAAATGTGGAGGAAAGTAGGAAATGGCCGATACTACTGGAAGAATTCCTCTTTGGCTGATAGGTACTGTAGCCGGTATTGCTGTGATTGGTTTAGTAGGTGTTTTCTTTTATGGTTCATATTCTGGATTGGGTTCATCTCTATAGTAATCGGAGGACCAGATTGTAAACATGAAAAAGTAGGAGCTTAGCGGGTCCTTACCCCCTTTATCTGATTAGAGCGGAAAGGACCCGCGGAATTTTTACTCTTATAATTCGATTCACTCTTATGAAGCAACAAGAAAAGAGATCACTCGAGGATCAATATCTTATTCCACGAAGGAAGTATCCTGAAAATCCTTGATTTAGTTTCGAGTAATAAACTAATAAAACCTTAATCAAAACTATTCAACTAGCCTAAAAAAAAAAAACCTTCAATGGAAGAGTTTACTTTTTTTGCAAAATTTCTGTAAATTTGAAGTTGAACTTAATTAAACAAGCCAAGCAATTCTATTTGTTCACAATCACAAGAAATTTGTCCCCGCCATATTTTCTTCCCTCTGTTTGTCCACTACCTCAGCTAAACCTAAGCAAAAGAAAAAGGTCCAAGAGACAGACCCGAATAAAGAAGAAATAGTAATCTTTGACGAATTAGGAAGAAAAAGTTCTTATTTTGATACAAGAAGAATCGGCACAAGAAAAAGGCTTTTCTTGTGCCGAATAGACGATAAGAAGACCTGCAATCCCTCCGAAAGGAAGAAATTTTAATTTTATTGTTCTCGCCTTTGCCTTGGATTCTCTTCTTTTGCATGGGATATAAATAAGGAATTCCAGACATCTCATAAACAAAAAACAGTCTAAACAAAAAAAGGATTTCCAAAATAGATCATAGATAATTCTAGCAATTGCCAATAAATCGAGGCTTTTTACCAACTTGATGGTAAGAAATCGCGAGACCTAGAAATTCATTTCGTACAATTGAACCTTTTCAAACTGTTTCTTTTTGAGAACCAAAAAAACTTGTGCCAAAATAACGGATGCGAAGAAGAACAAAAGGCCTTGGACACGTAATGGATCCTGAAGCACGATTTCTGCGTCCCCCTGACCAAAACCTCCCACATTAGGATTGCTTGTTAATGGTTGATCAAGCTTGATGGATTCCCCCTCTGAAACAAGAAGTTCTGGTCCGGGAGGTATAATATCAATCACTTGGCGTCCATCTGATGCATCAACTATGGATATTTCATACCCCCCTTTTTCTTTACGTAGTATTTTTCTTACTATACCTGTTGACGTAGCATTATAGACTGTATTGTTACTCTTGCTACCATCAGGATAGATCTGTCCTCTTCCTCGGTTTCCCCCTACATATATGGGATATTTTAAGAAATGAGCATCTTTCTTCGTAGCAGGATCAGGGGAAAGAATGGGAAAGACAATTTCACTATATTTCTTACCGGGAACAGGGCCTATCACAAGAATGTTTTTTTTATCGGGACGATAACTCTGAAAAGCAAGATTTCCTATCTTTTCTTTTAACTCAGGGGAAATACGATCGGGCGGCGCTAATTCGAATCCCTCGGGCAAAATAAGAACAGCACCTACATTCAACCCTCCCTTTTTTCCATTAGCAAGAACTTGTTTCAATTGCATATCATAAGGAATTCGAAGAACTGCTTCAAATACAGTATCGGGAAGCACAGCTTGGGAACTTCAATATCGACGGGCTTGCTAGCTAAATGGCAATTGGCACATACAATTCGTCCAGTTGCTTCTCGTGGGTTTTCATAACCCTGCTGCGCAAAAATGGGATATGCATTTGAAATAGATGTCCGAGTTATTACGTATATCATGATCGATACAGAAATCGATCGAGTTATCTGTTCCTTTACCCAAGAAAAAGTATTTCTATTTTCCATGTCCAATCGCAGATCCCAGAATTTCTACAATAAATTAGATAGGTAGCTAAGCTAATCTAGTTCCCTATACACGAATCTGTTGTCATTCTACTGCAACAGTTGTACTGCAATGATGAATACCTTAAAGTAGGTATAAATAGAAAGAATTTTGCTAAAATGGAAAAGGGCTTTCTTTCTAAAAAAAGATGCTTGCTAATTTGATTAATATTAATATCGGGAGATCAAATGAATTTATGCTTCACTAATTGAATGATAAATGACTACAAGCGAAGGAGATAGACGGTTTAAACAAAAAAAGACCCAAAATTTCAAACATGTATCTAGAATTACTGGAAAACTACAAACAAAAATAGTGAAAATAAGCTCGTTAGGAGCCCATCCAAAATCGTTGTAGACCCAACGAATTACTAGTTCCCAACCACGGGTGGAGTGAAATCCAACAAAAAAATCAGTAACTAAAAGAATAAAAAAAGCTTTTATTGAGTCATTTAAATTATAGAAGAATTCCTGAACCCAAGAATTCAAAATGACAAGTTCCTCTTTACCCAGAAAAAAAGAACCACTTAGAATAGCCAAACAGATTATATTTGTCGAGAAATGCAAAATGGTATGGAGATGATCCTCATTATTTATTTTGACCCATTGTATTATTTCCTTGTGTATTCCTGTAGGAGGTTTTGTACATGTGTCTTTAGTTTCCTTTTATCATCTCGTCCAAGAGAAAGTTCTTCTAATTCTATGAATCTTTCTAGAATCCTTTTCTCTTGAATATCAGTTAAGAGAGTTTCGGATTGCCTGGTATTCCACCAATTCTTAATCCAAAGTTCCAGACATTTGTTAAATGAGGAAGAGACCCCCCAAGGCAAAAGTACGATAAATACAAGATATAGTAAAGAAGGCAATGCTTTCTTTTTTTTCATTTTTGATCTGTAAATGGAGTTGTTAATGAATATGCTTCATTCGCTGACTCTATTCCATTCCCTGACTCTATATGATGATATTTCTATTTCATGATATTTCTATTTCTTTGAAGCAAAAACTCTATAGGTTTGATACCCTGTATCTATTCTTCTTTTTTGTATATTAGTTATTAGTGGAATTTCAGTGCATTGGGTTCTTTCTTAGATCTAGATGGAATGAAATAGTGAAATAGAATAAAAAAAAAAGCCCTTTCGGATGAAAAAGGAAGAATAGTATGCGATATATCTCACTTGGATAAAAAAAAATTAAAAGCAAATTTCTCTTATCCTCGTTTGTTCCTTCCTTTAGATAAATACTTAAAAATCCCCTTACAATAACAAATCCAATTTAGAAGGGACTTCCTCCCGTGTTGAAAACTTTTCTTCTTCAATTCTTCTTTTCTTCATTCAACTCAGTTCAAAAGATACCTCAAAATACTTCAATTGGTACGCGCAAGAAATAGGCCAATTCGGCAGCTTTTTGTTCAATTTCTCGTGGAGTAAAAATTTATCATCAGTACGAGTCAAGGGAATGATCCCTATTTGGATTTCCATATAAAGAATACGACGAGGATAAAGACCCTCTTTAACCTGAATTCTAATTGATTGGATATCCCGCATAAGGAATCGAAGGAAGACGCGACGTTTTATTCAGGAATCCCCAACGAAAAATGCACACTATTCCCTCTTTTCTATCGAATCGGTCATAACCACTACCTACATTCCACAAAATAGTACACCACAAGTAGGAGCTAATGAATAGGCCTGCGATTCCGTAGAAAGACATCACGACCCCCTGCGGAAAAAAAAGAATTTCTTGAGATGGAAGTATAGATATAATATTCTTACCAAGATAACTGGAAATCCCAACCGATAAGAATCCTAGTGAACCTAGAAAAAGAATACAGGCCCAGAAAAAATTACCCCTTTTTCGAGAACCTTTTAGAAGTTCTACCCATATGTGTTCTGATCGCCAATTCATATTAGATATACTAAATCCAGCAGCGGTCGATTGAAATTGAGAGAATAAGCTAAATAATTTTGACTTTACTTTTTTTGATTCTGAAATCGCCTTCAGCAACTAGTACTCCTGTGAAATAATAGGTTAGATACATTGACTTTCTATTCAAAAAATATTCGTTGATTCAATTAAAATAAATAAAATAAAACTCGCTATACCTGGCTCTGCATATTCATGCATTTATGCTCGTAGCCTATATCCGCATCCATAACCGTTTTTCATTTGTGTGTAGAAAGTGTGTGTAGAAAAAGCCACATACCCTACCATATTATATTACTTACACTAAAAAATACTAGACAATCTTATTTTTTTGCACATAAAGAAATAAAGAAGTCATTGCAATTGCCGGAAATACTAAGCCTACTAAAGGCACGAAAATAGAAGGTAAGTTTAAATCCGTCATGGAATAGGTGTCTCAATTCAAATTTACTATTTCTATCTAGTCGAAAAATATCTTAAGATTCTTATGATATAATTAAGTATATCTATTATAAGGAATATTGACTATTGTATTGTATTTTTTATTTTTAGTTTGAAAAATATTCTGTAAAAAAAAAATGCTTCTTTTTTTACACACAGTTCGAGTCACTTGTTGACTCACGATTACGCCTGTTAAAAGTTTCAAACGTCCTCTTTTTTGAAATTGAAAGAGAGTCCTATAAAAAGGTCTAACTTCCAAACTATGTCTTTTTTCATTCATTCTCCTTTAGTTTTTTTCTCTATCTAGAAGTGGAATAGAATAACCCGGTTGAAGGGTAATGATCATACGTCTGTAATACATTGTATGGCCCAGAATAGGTCCTATTCTTCTACCTTTTCCAGGTAGTCGATGGCTATTCACAGCTACCACCTTAACACCAAAGAAGAGTTCGACCCAATGCTTTATTTCTGTCTTAGTGAATCCCGATTCGACATTAAAAGTATATTGATTCTTTCCCAATAAACGAAGACTTTTTTCTGTAAATACTGCGTATTTGATTCCATTATCATATGATAATACTATATTTTATTATTTTATTTGTATTTCTTTATTGTATTATACCTTAATATATATATTCTAGATATATAGAATAGACGAATCTCGATTTGTCAAGTCTCATGATCATATCATGATCTATTTTTATTCGGCTCAATCTTTTTAGAAAAAAGATTGAGCCGAATTAATGCAATCAATTAGAAGAATAAAGAAGAATTACTGCATTTCATAACTTATTTTTTTCTCTTTTTATTTCGTTTCTTTTTTATTTATACCTTCTCTTCTTTATCTTTAGTTTTATCTACTTATCAATAGTATCTACCGGCTCGAACTCGAATTTGATCGCCTTCCATACTTCACAAGCTGCGGCTAGTTCAGGACTCCATTTGCAAGCTGCTCGGATAATTTCATTACCTTCGCGAGCAAGATCGCGCCCTTCGTTACGAGCTTGTACACAGGCTTCTAAAGCCACTCGATTAGCTGCTGCACCAGGTGCATTTCCCCAAGGATGTCCTAAAGTTCCTCCACCAAATTGTAATACAGAATCGTCCCCAAAGATTTCGGTCAGAGCTGGCATATGCCAAACATGAATACCACCTGAAGCTACCGGTATAACACCTGGCATGGATACCCAGTCCTGAGTGAAAAAGATACCGCGAGCACGATCTTTTTCAATAAAATCATCGCGTAATAAATCAACAAAACCTAAAGTCATTTCGCGTTCCCCTTCTAACACCTACTACTGTACCGGGTGGATATGATCTCCCCAGACATACGCAATGCTTTAGCTAATACACGGAAATGCATACCATGATTTTTCTGTCTATCAATAACTGCATGCATTGCACGGTGAATGTGAAGAAGTAGGCCATTGTCGCGGCAATAATGAGCCAAAGTAGTATTTGCGGTGAATCCCCCAGTTAAGTAGTCATGCATTACAATAGGAACCCTAATTCTCTTGCAAATACAGCTCTCTTAATCATTTCTTCACATGTACCCGCAGTCGCATTCAAGTAATGCCCCTTGATTTCACCGGTTTCGGCCTGTGATTTATAAATAGCTTCGGCACAAAAGACAAAACGGTCTCTCCAGCGCATAAATGGTTGTGAGTTTACGTTTTCATCATCTTTGGTAAATCAAGTCCACCACGTGAACACTCATAACACGCTCTACCATAATTTTTTGCGGATAATCCCAATTTTGGTTTAATAGTACATCCCAATAAAGGACGACCATACTTGTTCAACTTATCTCTTTCAACTTGGATACCATGAGGCGGGCCTTGAAAGTTTTGAATAAGTAGGGAATTCGTAGATCCTCCAAACGTAGAGCACGTAGGGCTTTGAAACCAAATACGTTACCTACAATGGAAGTAAACATGTTAGTAACGGAACCCTCTTCAAATAGGTCTAATGGATAAGCTACATAACAGATCCATTGGCTGTCTTCCCCAACAACAGGCTCGATGTGATAGCATCGTCCTTTGTAACGATCAAGACTGGTAAGTCCATCAGTCCAAACAGTTGTCCATGTACCAGTAGAAGATTCGGCAGCTACTGCAGCCCTGCTTCTTCAGGCGGAACCCCAGGCTGAGGACTTACTCGGAATGCTGCCAAGATATCAGTATCCTTAGTTTCATACTCTGGGGTGTAGTAAGTCAATTTATAATCTTTAACACCAGCTTTAAATCCAACACCTGCTTTAGTTTCTGTTTGTGGTGACATAAGTCCCTCCTATAACTCTTGAATTAAGAATTCTCACAATAACAGGGTCTACTCGATGTTAATTAGGCGTAAATGAAACTTTAGCAAAAATCTCGTAAAACAAAAGGATATTCAATTAATATAATATCAACTCATTAAAGAAAATTGAGGGCATGCTTAGGTTAATGAATATGTTTCATTCATATATAATGCGTACACCCTGTGTATGTTCTATCCTATAGGAATTCCACTATAGAATTCGATAGGAATTGAGTTGTTGTTATGGTAAGTTAACACGGTTCGTTATTAAACCATGGATTTGATTTACCAAATCCATAATTATTATACTCTTGATAGATATAAGCGCAACCCAAATTAATTCCTAATCCTTATTTTAAAAGTTCTTAATAGTTCTCTTTTCTTATTTTGAATGCAAATACCTAACTAAATACTAATAAAATTCTTTGTTGACAGCAATCTATGCTTCACAGTAGTATATATTTTGTATATCGAAGTCCTAGATAGGAAAGTAGAGTAGGCACAGATCCTCCACAAAAGGCAAAATGTATATGAAAAAAAGATTGATTGAACTTTCAATGGACTCATTCCATGAGTAAACGATTGAATGGGATTCGCTTGGGCAACGAAATCAAGTCCTGGTCCCCTTTTCTCTCTTATTGAATTAACTAATTCATTTCCTTTTTACTTTTGGATTTTTTTTGATTTGATTTGGCATTATTCAACAATAAAAAAAGAAAAATTTCGACAAATTCCTTTTTTTTAATTATGTGATAATTATGAGAACCAATCCTACTACTTCTCCTCCCGGGGCTTCCACAATTGAAGAAAAAAATACAGGTCGTATCGATCAAATTATTGGACCCGTGCTGGATGTCACTTTTCCCCCAGGCAAGTTACCTTATATTTATAACGCTTTGGTAGTCCAGAGTAGAGACACTGACGATAAGCAAATTAATGTGACTTGTGAGGTACAACAATTATTAGGAAATAATCGAGTTAGAGCTGTAGCTATAAGAGTGCTACGGACGGGTTGATGAGAGGAATGGAAGTGATTGACACGGGAGCTCCTCTCAGTGTTCCGGTCTAATTGGAGCTACTCTTGGACGAATTTTCAACGTTCTTAGGGGAGCCTGTTGACAATTTGGGTCCTGTAGATAGTAGTGCAACATTCCTATTCATAGATCTGCGCCTGCCTTTATCAGTTAGATACGAAATTATCCATCTTTGAAACAGGTATTAAGGTCGATCTTTTAGCTCCTTATCGACGTGGAGGAAAAATAGGACTATTGGGGGCTGGAGTAGGTCAGTACTGATCATGGAAT
>JAHHZJ010010655.1:0-10066 GCA_021437245.1 Aegilops speltoides
GCCCGAGGCGTCGCCGCCCTCCTCTGCGAGAGGTTTGCGGTCCGACCTCCGTCTGCCCGTGAACTCGAGGCGGATGTTGCGCAACGGGGGCGAAGCATCGCCACTCGGCGACAACAGCCTCCTCGGCATCCCGCTTCGCGGCCGTGCCGACCTCCTCCAGTGCGGCTGGGCGTTGGCGGCGCCTTCTCGGCATCCGCCTTCTCGGCGATCGGCCTCTTCCTCCACAGCGCTTCTCTCGCGCGTTCCATCTGTCGCCTCCGGAGGTGGCGGAGGTCAATCCGCCGTGTATTGGGGGCGTCTCCACCGACCCATGAGCGGATTGGGGCGGCTCTCTCAAGGGAAAGGGCGCTGGAAAAGGTGGAGAAATCAGAAGAAGACTCAGCGAGATCGAGAAAAGAAATAAAGGTAAGGGACTTACGAAGAAACTAGTGGCGGCCTTCTCACTTCCTTCGAGCGGTTGGCCTTCGGGCCGCCTCCTCCCGGCTGAGTGTGCGGCGGCTCCCTTGAGCTTCGACTGCCGCCGGGCGCTTTTCGGCGCGAGGCGTCTCTTCAGCGCCCGGCGGAGGGGCGGCTCTCGGCTGGCGGTCTTGGGCGACTTCGCGTCGGCGTCGCCCTCGGTCCGGTCGGCGAAGGTCGCCCGGCATCGAGCCGCCGTCTTCCTCCTCTCCACCGCCTTGGCGTCGGCCTCAGCCTGACCCCAAGTCGGGGTCGTCGGCGTCGTGACCTCATGATCGGGGCGTAGTCCGCGGACTCTCTCGTGGCTCTCGTGAGGGTTCGCTCAAAGATGCCAACAAGATCGAGCTTGAAGTCGGGCCAAGCAAGATCGAAATTGAGCGGAAGCAACTTACCCTTGGCGGGGGGTTGTCGCGCAATCTGACTCCTTGCGGCTGCCACTCCTCCGTGAACCCGATGGGCGATGTAGGTTCACCAAGTTCGCCACTTCTCCCAGCGGCATGTCCTTGGTACGGCCGGCTTGATCGTGCGGCCGCTCATCGGCGAGATGAGATGAGGCCGACTTGGAGGCGGAAGAACCGGCGCGCCACGGCGAGGAGATCGGGCGGCAGCCCCTCCGCTGCGTCATGACTCGGGCGCGCCAGCGCCGACTCGGGTCAGCGACTTGACCGATGGGACCAGCGGCGGCCGGTCGGTCGGCTCGAGTCGAAGGCGGGATTGACCCGATCGCCGTCGGTGGAGACATTCTTCCGCGTAAGTAGGTCTTCGCCACATCTTCACCGATTTCACCGGTGGATGGGCAGAAAAGGGTTGTCGGCGTCGTCGCCCGCCGCGATGTAGGTGCCGCCTTTGTGCGGCGTGCGGCAACTGAGTGCGAGCCGAGGAAGAACTCCCCACAGCTCGAGGTGGGGAAGCGTGATGTAGCCATCGCGCGATGCGAAGGCGGAAAGCACCACCGCGTTAGGGGTGAGTGGTGTGGCTGCGGCTATGAAACTTCGAAAAGAGCGGAAGGACCCGCTGCTGAGAGCCCCAGCGCTTGAGATCTGGCGGAAGATGACCCCGCCCTCCGGCCTTGGGCGGATCTCTCCGCGGCGCGGGCGGCCTGCAAATCCTTCGGGGCGGCGGGTTTAGCGAAGAACTTCGATGTCCTCCGCCCCCATGTCACCGTCCCTCCCGGGTCCGGTGGCCGGCGGAAAAAGCTCATCGCCGGCGAGGAAAGCGCAGGCTCACGGCAAGAAGAATGTGCGGTGCGTGGCGAAGGAAGGAGGAAGGAAGAGGCGGGGGAGAGTGCGCGTCTTTGCGCCGCTCGCCCGCACTATAGCCTCGGTGAAGCGAGGGGCGGCGTGGGGATTAGCTGCGCCCGGCGCTACGGCGCCGATTACCACGAAGTTCTGCGCGATAACAGCGTGAGATCTTCGCCCTCGGCGCTGCGGATCCGCTTCGGGGGCTGAGGACGGTAATGGCGGCCCCACGGCGGCCCGTCCGTCCGTCGATGGCGGACGGCTACTCGCCTCCACGTGGCGCCCGCTGACGAACCGTCATAAATGGCGGGGCGTAACGTCGCCGCCGGTTTCCGCCCGACTTGTGGGCGGCTCCTTCCTGAGGCGATCCGACTCGGAGGCGGCCCAAAACTGTCGGCGAATCTGGTCGGCACCAAAAGCAGCGAAAGCCCCAGGCGGCGCCGCGCCGCCCGGCACCGGGGACTCTGTCGATAATGGGCCCGCAGGTAGGCTGACCGGGACCAAGATCTTCAAGCATCGGGCAGGCGTGCCCTGGTGAGTCAGTGGCGACCTTGAAGGCGGGTCCCCTGGCGACCTTTGGAAGCGAGTCCTTAGGCGGCGACTCGAATCAAGCCGACTCGGGCTTGCGACCTTTCAAGGGCGGCTGTGAGTCGGCCGTGACTACAAAGACCGTCGGGGTACAGCCCAGCGTGGCCATCCCTCAACCCTCGAGGAAAGGCGTGCCTCTGATGAGCAGCGTCACCGGAGATCTTGAGGCCAGCCTTTTTCCATGCCTCTCGACCTCATCCACGTGCACAATCTGTGCCCGATGGCGAGTCGGCCCGAGATCGCGGGCCCCGTCGTGAGAGAAGAAGATGGCGGCGAGCTCGAAGATGGCCTGCGAGTCGGCCTCTCAGGCAGCCGCCTCCGGCCAGAGTCCCTAAGCCATAAACCAGATTGGGCGGGGAGTGGCGGCGGTGATCGCTGAGAGGCAGCGCATTGTTCCCGACCCGCCAGCTTGCGTCATCGAAGTCTTGCAGTGCTCTGCCGGTCCATGAGCCCGCCGATCGGCGGAGCCCTAAAATGCGAGGAGGGCGGCTGCTAGAAGGCGGCTGGGGTCCACGCCGGTCAGTTACCGTTGACCCCGGTAGGCCTCTCTCGCCGGAGCACCCATGCAAAGGTTGACCCTAGATAGATTTGAGACACGTAGCAAGAGGAAGAAGCTAGCCTTGCTCCTCCACCTCCCAAAAACTCGAGGACCACCTCTGTACTATCATACCATAGTGATCATCGGAGACCCTTGAGCAGCGATGGGTGTTATCTCCTCGAAGAGCCAAGCTGGGTAAGATTAGCGGCGTGCATGTCTGCGCCTCATCCGTTTCGAACGGCGTGCGTTCTACTCACCCCACCATGATAAGCCACTTCGTTGGCCTATATGCATCCAACCCCCGACAATGTGCGTTCTAATTGCAACTCATTCAAAGTCTTCACTGTGTCCTTGTCAGCTGAAGAAATTGCGAACGAAAATTTTAAAAACAAATCTTATCCAGATTTTCGGTTTTACCGCTCAAACCGTTCCTTATCCCGATGCATTAGTTTATTCACCCGATCTTACGATCTCATCGCACGATGCGTGGGTGACACATGTCAGCGTGAAAAAGAAAGGCGAGGGCATGTTGGTCCCAAAATCTTTGGCGAACAGTTTTTTACCGTGGCTATAAATACCCTCTCCCTTCCTTACTTCATTTACTCCGCTCGATCGCTGTCTCGCTCGAGCTCTCCTCAAACCCTAAGCGCCCCGCTTCTCCATCGCCGTCGGTGAGGAAGAGCTTTCTTGCCTCGACCTGCGTCGCCGTCATTCGGCCCGGTGAGAAATCTTCACTCCGCCGCCGCCGTAGCTGTTCCTCTGCCGGTTAGGGCGGGGAGATCTAACGTGTGAACTTCACCACGGTTCATCTCTTTAATCGTGTTCTTGATTCAGGTAATTAAAGTCACTTTTATTGCTCGCTTTGATTCTCAAACTTTTCGAAAATCTTCAAAGGTGTTTTTGTTCTTCAAATCTTCACATATGAACACCTCACACCTTGTATGCTCTTGATATATCTCTCTAAGCACTCATTTCTTCAAGATTCCTCAATTGTGCGGATTTTCGATCTGTACAACTCGGAACCCTAAGACAAAAGCGCTTAGTGAAGGCTCAAGCTGGTCAAATTCCACAAAACTTGTTCCTTTTGAAAAATCTTACGAGCATATGACCTCTCCAAATTCCTTGCACCTACACTCATTCCACGGTACTCATGTCATTCTTTGAATCACTAGGTTCTCATCAACATAACTCATTTGCAGCGTTCCTCGAAAAAAACTGCATACTTCTTGAGTGTTCTATTGTTCAAATTCCTCATCGAAGAAAATGGCGAAAGGCAAGAGCATGAAGGGAGGAAAGAAACCGAGGTCATAGCCTTTGAAATCCTAATGAAATTTACAAATTATTCACACGATGAAGCCAAGTTTGGCAAGGAGAAAAAATCAAGCGCAAAGTCGCATCAAAGAGATAGACGAAGATGGGCACGAGAATGGAGGAATATCGCTATGTTACTCCCAAGTACATGAAGAAATTAGCCTTAAACCCTCCATGCCCAAAGAGCTCCATTGGCACGGCCAAGTGGCTGATCCCACATATCAAGCGTGGTGAAGACTTTCTGAAGAATGGTCGGGCCAAGCCAAATTGGCAAAACAGGCCAAGGAGCGGTGAGAAATTCAATGAGGATTCTGCTGCTGCTTTCTTGGTGAGACCTCGGTCAGCCGAGAAATCAATGCCGAAGGCCTGCTTTCCAAGCCAAGTGCTTCACCATCGGTGCCCTCACGGCGTTCCTCGGCCAGCGCTCCTCGGCAAATTCCTCGGACCCGCTACTGCTCCCACAAAATCCTCGGTGGCTCCCTCTAAGTCCTCAACTCCACATGCATCGGCTACCTGCCAAAGGACTGGGGGTTTCTCGATTGCTTCAGTGTCTCGGCAAGTTCCTCGGCTGCACCATTGTCCTCCATTGAGGCCCCCCACTACTGCTGAAGACAAAAGCAAAAACCAGGCTGGGCCTTGATCCTCGGCCAGAGTCCAGAAAAGCGAGTTGCCTTCAACGTGCCCTCACGATGATGAAGCTTCGATGAAGAACTTGCGAAATCATCGGAGGCAGGGACAAAGGCCGACAAGAGCTCAAAAGGAACAAGCTGTGCCTCTGCTTTTGGATAAGAAGAAGATCCTTGACTTCATCGACTTATGGCGTCAGGATCCAAACACTCCCATACGATCTGCCTCGACTCCTGGTCAAAGTCATATCTTGAACCATTTCATTCTTTGAAGAAAATGGAAATTTGAAAAAGCTTTCATGAGATCAAAAGAGGCACAAGCGAGAAAGGAGAAGCTTACGAGGAAGAACATCGTCAACTCGACTCTGAAGAACTTCTCAAAGCTCAATCTGAAATCAAGCCCTCGCCAAGGATTTCGATGCCCACAATGCTGATTGGCAAGGAGCAAAATTGAGATTCGTCAATTTGACGAAGAAAAGCGACTATCTATTGCAGCCCCAGCCATAACAAAGAAAATCCTCGGGAGCTGAAGACTTCTGCTCAGTTGCTGAAAGAATAAGAACATGTCTGGTATGATGACTTTCACTTCTTGATGAGAATACAAGTTCGGAGCTGATGACTCCATTCCATGCGAGAAGAAATTCAGAGGCATCCACTAGTGGTGTGCGCTGAAGAAGCCCAGAAGAGATGGGCAAGCTGCACCGATTTGCTTTGAAGAAGCGAACCAGAGTCCTCGGCTCCTCCTGCGCCAACACCAACTCCAATTCTTCCTTCTACTTATGAAGTGAAAGAAGAAGACAAAATTTCTGACGAGCTTGCGGTGAAGAAGAGGGAAGGCATCGGCTGCATCAAATTCTTGACTGCGAAGAAAAGAAAATGAAACCAATGACCAGCTAGCCAAAAATCCCTATTGATGCCGTTCCCATTTCCTCCATGTCGTCTAGGAAATTGTTCCTTATGGAGAAGACTACAAGATCCTAGCGGATCGATGAAGAAAATCGATACTGTTGCTACCTCGGAGCAGTTTGATGAAGAAATTGAAGTGGAAGCATTCCCTTCACATACCATTCGTTCCTCACCTATGCCTCGATTCACAGCTGAAGAGGCTAGTGTTGAGAAATTGAAAAAAGAAGAAAGAAGGCGTGGATATTGGATGCACTACGGTGATGATGAGCGATGACTTTTGGGAAGAAATCGAGCATCCCAATACTCCTCTCTTCACTTCGATTCAACAAATTCCTCGGTCCCGGCTATTACTTCTTCAATTGGGGGCTCTGAAGAAACTCATCCCATATCGTGCATTTCATGAAGAAATTCCAGCCGCTGGTGCTAAAGAACCTACCTCTACTTGATCCCCAAAATGCGCACAAGAAGAGGAACTGAAATTCCTCGGCTGAAGCACACGAGATCGCGATTCACGAGGTTGTGCTTTGCAAATCAACTGACACTCCTCTGCCCAAACCGAAGAATCCGTTCTCAAGCAAGCAAAAATTCAAAGGTGAAGACTTCTTTTACGAGCATGTGTTCTTCATGACTTACAATCCATATATTCTGCTGCTGCATAAGGAAAAAGCGTTTACGGACTCCACTCAAGCCACCTTCTATTCTCTCATTGCTCTTTGACGGGGACAAAATCTTGATCATGAGCATATTCCTCATGTGGATATGGAATCTCTGGTGCTTCCGAGCGATTATTCCGCGATGCAGGACTACTGAACTTACTTGCGATGTGCGGCGATTGGAATGAAGAACTCATTCTTGATTCTATGCCACTTTGCATATCACAGGAGATCTGAAGATGTCAATTCATGGGTCTTTGATTGGATGACAGAAAACACTCACTACAAAGGCACCAACCATTGAATTGCCCGTGTCCTTCCTCTTGATCCTCCCCATGAAAGCATGCGTTGCATCTACAATGACCCTGAGCGGCCCATCATTATATGCAAGTGCTCATGAAGCCTTTGAAGCTAAGGCGGCCCCTCGAGACCAAATTCCTCGTCAAGGAATTTCATGTATGTGCCTCGGACATCTATCGAATCTGACGAAGCAATAGGTCCCATCAAAGGCCACGACTCAAATGATGAAGATGTGTCGTTGGCATCATGAAGAACATGCTTTTCAACATCATTCATTGGTGTTCCGTCAACTTCCATGATTTCTTCATGAGGACTCGGCTAATGTTGCTTGTGTCACCTTTTGAAATGAAAGCCATATCGCCATGGATTATGTGAATTCATAAAGGCAAGATCTTCTTGAATTACAAAGGCTGACACTCTGAACCATGGTAGCTGCTTGCGCATTGAAGTCCTCAAGCGACCCATTTCATCATCGATGATAAGGAACCAGAAGCATTTCTGGTGATTGATGAAGGCACTTCGTCCATTGGATGGTCAATTTAGTCTAGCTACATCTTACTCCACCAATGGCGATTACGCAGCATGACTCTTGCATAAATACCTCGGCTAAGCAAAATCCTCAAACTCACACACCGGGGTGATGATTGACCGTGATTACTCCTCGGTCTTCATCGGAAGGTTGAACATAATCGAAAATGGGTGGCGTCAATTTGCTGCAATTCTTCACAACATGACCTCAACACATAATGCGATGATGAAAAATCAGTATTACCTTCATGAAACCCTCAACCCCTTTTTGGGCTGTTCTCAATCATGTATATTCCATGGAAGAATTGAAGACTATGGGTCTCCGAGCAGCTTGTTGGTACGTCGCACCTCAGAAGAAATTCAAGAGAGTCAAAGTTCACGATCTGGTGGCGGCTCATATTCTTCATCGCGTGAAACAGATGAACATGAAGATTTGAGGCGACCTTTCTGCGAGCCCTGCTTCAACAACCAACCCGACAACGCTGGCGCTCCTCCATCGACTTGAAAATCTTGAAGGCGTTGGTCCTCGGTTTCGATCCTTTTGGTCATTTGATGACAAAGGGGAGAAATCTGAGTTAATCTTCAAGCGGGTTTATATTATGGGCGTTTGTTAAGTTACAACTCTCGTTCTTCGAGAAACTTTTATTGGATAGAGGTTGTAATCTTAAATCCGATGGTGCCTTGATACTTTGGTGTATGCTACGATGCTTTTGATGCTTTGAGCTCTAAACTTTGATGTGCTATTACGCATGCTTATTCCTCGTTAATATTATTGCACATCTTTGAATCTCATCGAGGCACCATATTTCATCATGCATTTCAAATTCTTCATATTATATATCAAATGCATGTATGAATTACAAGATATGAGGGGAGATCTCCATGATTCAATTCTTCAAATGTGCATTGCCTCAAAGCAATTTCCTCACTATGCACATATTAGGGGAGTTCTTCTATATCTTGCAATCAAATTCCTCAATATCGTATGTTACACTTCATATGTTTATCCCGTTGAAAACTTAACCTATGTTGTCATCAATCACCAAAGGGAGATTGTAAGTGCATCTAGTGCCCTTAGTGATTTTGGTGTACTAAAGACTTATGGGTTAAATAATGATCTTGTTTATTAGTGTACAGGGTATATAAGTCTATGAGGAGTTTGATATTCTGAGGAAAATCGACCCTAAAAATGAAGTTCTTATTTGAAGACTTTGATATTCGAAGACTTTACGAAGACTTTGAAAGTGAAGAAATTGGTGTGACCTTGAAGACTTGATATTCATTAGAGGAATATGAAGCGTGAAGACTTTTGTTTTATTAGTTTCATTTTCTCTTTCTTGAGTCTATAGAAACACCCTCTTACTGTTAAAAGAATTAGAGAAATACTAAGAAAAATTTTCCATGTGATGCTCCACTCAAATCCTACACCTACCAATCCCTTGAGTGAAGCCATTGGAAATCTCATACTGATTCAGTCAATTTCCTCGATGGCGGATGCAGTTCTTACAGTCCTTTGATGACTTCTGCGGCATTGAGGAGTTAAAAGTCGCGAGTCTTGAAGTACCTACCTGATGAACATGATATACGAGGAATTTGAGAGTCAAATTTCAAACCGTTCTTATCTTCTTGCGCCCTGTCCCAAAATATCTTATCCACCTAACGGTCATATCATTGAAGGGCATTCATGTCTTATCATGTAGAGCTGCTCCCTAGGCTATAAATAGCCACTTCAACCACTAGTTGGTTGGCTGCTCAAGAAGAACTTGACACTTGTCATTACGAGCAACCCATCCTCCAAGGGACTTTGAGTGAAAATCATCAGTGAGAAAATCCAAACCAAACCCCCACAAACCTGAAGTGAACAGGCATCAGAAGAAATTGATCTGCGTGGATGGAAGCAGCACGTACCTTCGAAAACATGCTTCTTCTAGGCGGTTAAGCGTCAAGGTCTAGAGCATCAAGAGGAATTGTGGATCGGCAGTGACCAAGTCTATGAAGGTTTGAAGTCACTGAAGACTTACCACGAGTGATTGGACAGGAAGCTGCGTGGTCTTAGTTCAAGGAGAATACGGTGAGAATTAGGGTGTCACGCAGTTCTTGAAACTCGAGACTGAGTGTCGGGAATTTATGTGTCCCTCGAGTTTAAATACTCAGCCGCTCCAACAGACGTACTATTCGGGGGGCTGATTGAACTGGTTACCAAATCATTGTCTTCACTGTTTGGCTAGTTCTATTTCCTCAGACTCTTTCATTTTCTCATCACTATGTTGAATGTTGTTCATACTCTGTGCTTGAAGACTTTATTTGAAGACTTTCACAAATTCCTCGATTCAATTTCTTGAGTCCGTTTATCTTCATCTTGCTATATCCACATGTATTCACTTTCGTGCTACTCTGTATTTAGTTTCATTTCATCATGATGACTATGTTTTGTATCATGTTATGTTTACTTGACGGTACATATTCCGCAAATGAGTTCTTACATGAAAATTTCCTCACCAGTAAATTCCTCGATGAAGAATTCATAAAATCGCATATTCACCCCCCTCTAGTCGATATAGCACTTTCGATTTGCCTGACCAACTCTTTGTTTTGTATTACCAAAATCAGTCTCACTGAAATTTGTGGCACTCGATCAAGCCCAGATGAGGGTTTTGCACCTAACCTTGACACATCGGTCCCACGGAGTTGATCATCTCGGTCCCACGAATATCCTAAACGTTCACATTTTACCCTCATCGGTTATGCAGTTTTCTGATTCAGTCCCACCGAGGATTTGGTGATTTATGTATTATACTTGATTAGATTTTGTGTGGAGGCTATATCTACCCCTCCACCCACTCTTCATTCGTTGGGAGAGCCATCGAACATGCCTACACTTCCGGAATACATTTTACGACGAAGAGAACCACCTACTCATGT
>JAHHZJ010010656.1:0-11309 GCA_021437245.1 Aegilops speltoides
TTGGTGGGATAACGGAAGACCCAGCGATGCGGAATGACAACGATGGATCTCAACAATCTTGCGTGTCAGAGAGACCATTCGTCCTAGCCAATGATGTGCACAGGTTTTCTATGTGAAGGACATGTCTACCAAGCCAAGAAAAAGAAAAGATAAGAAGGCGAATGCATCGTACGATGAGCCAAAGCGGCACATAGTTCTTTACGGGAAGAGAAACATCGTGGGAGTGGATGATAAAGACAGACAAGTCGAAGATTATGAAAAGTTTGATGAAATTGCTCCATTCATAGTGAATATTGACCCGAGCATCCCGTTAAATGATGAAGATTTTCCATGGTTCTGGCGCAAAGGGACACATGAAGAAAAAGTTTCACACCCAAAGATGCAGGATGTGATCGGCTTCACTATCATCACTTTCTTACATGTTTCACACCGGAGGGAATGTCTGTAATAGTTAGGGTAGTTATGTGTTTTGGCATTTGAAGCGAAGAAATTTTATGTGCAAACAAATTCTTTTCATGCATTTCTTGATTTTTCCACTAAATGACCCTGAAATTGAAGCGATTCAAATGAACTCAGAAAAGGTTGAAAGTTGGCATGGTATCATAATTTCATACAAAAGCATGTGCAAGAAAGTAGAGAGGTTCACGGCAAAAATGGATGCACTACGTGTACAAAATGGACAATCACTTTCGAAATATCGGGGTTTAAGCGAAAACTAAACTGTTACAAAGGCATTAGATTTTTAAATAACCTAAGCATTACTAAATTGAATATAATGATAAAACACACTAATATTGAACATAAGAAAAAGAATCCTTTGGAAAAACTTTTTCAAAGTTAAGTTATTCACAAACTAGTGATTCACACAAATTTCAAATAATTCAAAATTTAAACTATTCAAATTTGAAATCTACGGCACTAAGAAAGTTTGTAATTTTTGTACCTAAAGCAAAAATATTCACAAAGAAACTCTAAATACAACAAAAAAAATAAAAGCGGACCTCTTTGGGCCAGCGGCTTGCATACAACTAGCGACACAACCTTTCATTGGGCGGGATGCGGGCCCTGAAGGCTGATGAGCCCTAAGCGAGGAGGACAGGTAGGCCCGTGGGCCTGATTAGGAGAGGGCTCGAGAGAGCTACGCCTGGGGCTTATAAACCGGTCTGGTAGCCCCTCGACTAGCGAGGTGGGACTAAACTTCCTGCACCACTTTGCCTTGCACCCCTTTAATCGGGTCATGGCACAAACCGGTACTAAAGAGAGCCTAATACCGGTTTGTGCCACCACCGGTACTAAAGGTCGCTTCCTACAGCACTGCCAAAACAGACCTTTAATACGGTTGGTGGCTCAACCGGTACTAAAATGCCTTCTATATAAGTAAACACTTCAAAATTTATCGGTTCTCATCTCCCTCTACTTCTTCTCCTCTCTGTCATGCCGCCCGTCGCGCCTCATCCCGTCGTCGCCGCTTCCGTCGCTTCGTCCCGTCGTCGCGCCCGTCCCGTCGTCGCCGCCCGTCGTCGTCGTCGCTTGCCGTCATCGCCGCACCCTCGCCGTCCCGTTGCGTGCATCTTGCTCTCTCGCCTAATGCCGGGTGGCCTTTTACACACATACATTTTAGTTATAGATTTTTCTGTTTTTAAGAAATTGTTAGACATTTTTCTGTTTTTAGAAATAGTTAGAAATGTTAGAATTATTAGATTTGTTAGAAATGTTTGAAATTGTAGAAATTTTCTGTTTTTTAGTTATAGAAATATATAGTTATAAAAAGTTAGAATTGTTAGAAATTTTTCTGTTTTTAGTTATAGAAATAGTTATAAAAGCGTTAGTTATATATATAGAAATGTTATAATTTTTTTCTGTTTTTAGTTCTAAAATATTAGAAATGTTATAGAAATGTTAGTTATATATAGCATTGTTAGAAATGTTATAGAAATGTTAGTTATATATATAGAAATGTTAGAAATTTTAGTTATCAAAATCCAATCATTAAAAAATATTACTTTTTTGGGCATATAGCTAGTATTTGTTCTCGGCGATGCGGCCGCATCCTGCTCGTTGACCCGTCATGACGGACGTCCAGCCGACCCATGTCAAGGCTGGGCTCCGCCGACGCTAACCTTTGGGAGGTGCTGCTTGGAGGGCGCACGCGGCGAAAACCGGCGCGGGTCGATCGTCGACCACGATCTCGTTTGGTGGCGTTCGCGTGGGCGATTTGGTCGAGAGGACCCGGCCCGCCGGAGGTGATCGTCGCCCGTGTCGGGAGGAGGGCGAAACCGTCCATCGCTACATGGTTGCGTTAGAGGCGGCAGGTTCTCCAATACGTGGCGATATCTTGGGATCTCACTTGCACTATGATCCTGTGAGGTTCCTTCTCTTTGGGTGTCCCTTTGCCGCGGAGGAAGCTGTGAGTGTCCTAGATTCTTACGTAGTATTCGATCTTTATTAGCTAATAGCCGGTGATGTACTATTCAATATTATATATTATTGAGCGATGTATTAGAAGTTATATCTATTATTCGACGATGTATTGAGATTATATCTATTATTACGGGCGATGTATTGAGATTATATCTATTATTACGGCGATGTATTGAGTTATATCTATTATTCGGATGATGTATTGAGATTATATCTATTATTGAATTTGAATACTAAATTGTTTTATATTTCTTTTGGATTAGTTAAACAAAAGCTATGGCGAGACAATACCGAAGAGAGGAGAAGCAGACCATGTTCGATATGATCTGTGAAGGAGATGATAATCAAAATGAAGAAGATTATGGGCTCGAATTTCTAAACAACACGGAGAGGGTGATATGATATTCGATCACGCGAAGTCATGAATGATTATAGCGATGCGAAGAACATGATCCGAAACAACAAACACCGGCGGGTATATATATTTATATAGCGAGGCATCTGGTGATCATCATGAAGGAAATATGCCTAGAGGCAATAATAAAGTTATTATTTATTTCCTTATATCATGATAAATGTTTATTATTCATGCTAGAATTGTATTAACAGGAAACATAATACATGTGTGAATATATAGACAAACAGTGTCACTAGTATGCCTCTACTTGACTAGCTTGTTAATCAAAGATGGTTATGTTTCCTAACCATGAACAAAGAGTTGTTATTTGATTAACAAGGTCACATCATTAGTTGAATGATCTGATTGACATGACCCATTCCATTAGCTTAGCACCCGATCGTTTAGTATGTTGCTATTGCTTTTATCCATGACTTATACATGTTCTTATAACTATGAGATTATGCAACTCCGTTTACGAAGGAACACTTTGGGTACTACCAAGCGTCTAGCGTAAGCTGGGTGATTATAAAGAGTACTACAGGTGTCTCAAAGGCAGATGTTGGGTTGGCGTATTTGAGATTAGGATTTGTCACTCCGAATGTCGGAGAGGTATCTGGGCCCTCTCGGTAATGCACATCACTTAAGCCTTGCAAGCATTGTAACTAATGAGTTAGTTGCGAGATGATGTATTCGGAACGAGTAAAGAGACTTGCGATAGCGAGATTGAACTAGGTATTGGATACCGCGATCGAATCTTGGGTAAGTAACATACCGATGACAAAGGAACAACGTATGTTGTTATGCGGTCTGACCGATAAAGATCTTCGTAGAATATGTAGGAACCAATATGGGCATCCAGGTCCGCTATTGGTTATTGACCGGAGCGTGTCTCGGTCATGTCTACATTGTTCTCGAACCGTAGGGTCCATGCGCAAGGTTTCGATGGCAGTTATATTATGAGTTTATGAGTTTTGATGTACGAAGGAGTTAGTCCGGATGAGATCGGGGACATGACAGAGTCTCGAAATGGTCGAGCGTAAAGATCGATATATTGGACGACTATATTCGGAGTTGGAAGGTTCGAGTCATTGGTATTTTCGAATTGGGAGAGTTACGGAATTCGCCGGGAGAAGTATTGGGCCTTATGGGCCATACAGGAAAGAGAGAGGGCTGCCCTAGGCAGGCAGCCTGCCCTAGTCCGGGTGGGCTGGGGAGGGCGCACCCTCCTTCCTTCCTTCTCTCTTCCTTCCTAGTCTCCTACTCCTAATACATGGAAGGATCCTAGTTGGACTAGGAAATGGAGAATCCTACTCCGGTGGGAGTAGGACTCCCCTATGGCGCGCCTCCTCCTAGGCCGCCTCCTCCTCCTCCCTCCTTTATATCTCGGGGCAGGGGGCACCCCATGAACACACAAGTTGATCCTTGAGATCGTTCCTTAGCCGTGTCGGTGCCCCCTCCACCATAATCCACCTCGGTCATATCGTTGCGGTGCTTAGGCGAAGCCTGCGTCGATAGAACATCAAGATCGTCCTGCGCGTCGTCTTGTGGAACTCTCTCCGAGCTTTGCTGGATCGGGCCGAGGGCGTCACGAGCTGTCGTGTCAAGAACTTCGGGCGCCGAATGCTGATCTGGGATCGGTTGGATCG
Source organism: Aegilops speltoides (assembly GCA_021437245.1). Lineage (NCBI taxonomy): Eukaryota > Viridiplantae > Streptophyta > Magnoliopsida > Poales > Poaceae > Aegilops > Aegilops speltoides. Next base: position 4,468 of record JAHHZJ010010656.1, read on the forward strand.
CGAGGAGAGCGTCGACTACTTCCTCGTTGTGATTGCTTCCGCTTCGGTCTCACGGTACATAGACAACACTCTCCCTCTCGTTGCTATGCATCACCATGATCTTGCGTGTGCGTAGGAAATTTTTGAAATTACTCGTTCCCCACAGTGGCATCGAGCCTAGGTTTTATCGTTGATGTTATATGCAGAGTAGAACACAAGTGAGTTGTGGGCGATATAAGTCATACTGCCTACCAGCATGTCATACTATGGTTCAGCGGTATTGTGAGATGAAGCGGCCGGACCGACATTCAGCGTGCAGCTTCGAGACTGGTTTCACCGTTCGAGCACTTTCGTGCTTAAAGGTATTGGCGGTGTCTGTCTCTCTCACTTTAGTTGAACCAAGTGTAGGCTCGCCGGTCCTTGTGAAGGTTAAAAGCGAGTCTATTTGACAAACTATCGTTGTGGTTTTGATGCGTAGGTGAGATTTGTTCTTGCTTCAGCCCGTAGCAGCCACGTAAAATTTGCAACAACAAAGTAGAGGGCGTCTAACTTGTTTTTGCAGGGCATGTTGTGATGTGATATGGCCAAGGCGTGATGCTATATTTTATTGTATGAGATGATCATGTTTTGTAACCTAAGTTATCGACACTGGCAGGGAGCCATATGGTTGTCGCTTTATTGTATGAAATGCAAGCATACGTAATTGCTTTACTTTATCACTAAGCGGTAGCGATAGTCGTAGAAGCAATAGATGGCGTAAACAACAACGATGCTACGATGGAGATCAAGGTGTCGCGCCGGTGGCGATGGTGATCATGATGGTGCTTGGAGATGGAATCACAAGCACAAGAAGATGATGGCCATATCATATCACTTATATTGATTGCATGTGATGTTTATCTTTTATGCATCTTATCTTGCTTTGATTGGCGGTAGCATTTTAAGATGATCTCTCACTAAAATTATCAAGTAGTGTTCTCCTGAGTATGCACCGTTGCCAAAGTTAAATCGTGCCGAGACACCCGTGATGATCGGGTGTGATAAGCTCGTCCATCTACAGCGGGTGCAAGCCAGTTTTGACTGCAGAATACTCGAGTTATACTTGCGAGCCTAGCATATGCAGATATGGCCTCGGAACACGGTGACCGAAAGGTGGCGTGAATCATATAGTAGATATGATCAACATAAGATGTTCACCATTGAAAACTACTCCATCTCACGTGATGATCGGTTATGGTTTAGTTGATTTGGATCCGTGATCACTTAGATGACTAGAGAATGTCTGTCTAAGTGGGTTCTTAAATAATATGATTAATTGAACTTAAATTTATCATGAACTTAGTCCTGGTAGTATTTTGCAAATTATGTTGTAGATCAATAGCTTCGTTGTTGCTTTCATATGTTTTTTTGATATGTTCCTAGAAAAATTGTGTTGAAAAATGTTAGTAGCAATGATGCGGATTGATCCGTGAGGAGGTTTATCCTCATTCTTTACAGGAAGAATTATGTCCTTAATGCACCCTAGGTGACAGACCTATTGCAGGAAGCGGATGCAAACGTTATGAACATTTGGCTAGCTCAATATGATGACTACTTGATAGTTTAATGCACCATGCTTAAAGCTTAGAATCGGGACTTCAAAGGCGTTTTGAAGCATGGACCATATGAGATGTTCGAGTTGAAGTTAATATTTCAAGCAAATACCGAGTTGAGAGATATGAAGTCTTCCAAGTTCTATAAGCTAAAAGATGGAGAAATGCTCACTAGTGAGAATGTGCCAGTTATGCAGGTACTACAATCGCTTGAATCAAGTGGGAGTTAATCTTCCGGATAAGATAGTGATTGACAAATTCTCTAGTCACCATCACCAAGTTAGTAGAACTTCGTGATGAACTATAGTATGCAAGGGATGATGAAAATGATTCCCGAGTTCTTCGTGTTGAAATCGAGAAGTAGAAATCAAGAAAGAGCATCAAGTGTTGATGATTGACAAGACCACTAGTTTCAAGAAAAGGGCAAAGGGAAAGAAAGGGAACTTCAAGTGGAAAGACAAGCAAGTTGTCACTCCCGAAAAGAAGCTCAAAGCCTGAAAGGGTGCTTACCTTCAAAGGAAATAGTCCTTTAAGCGGAAATGCCCCAATATTTGGTGGATAAGAAGGATGGAAAGTGAACAAAGGTATATTTGATATACATGTTATTGATGTGTACTTTACTAGTGTTTATAGCAACCCTCGGTATTTTACTGGTTGGTTGCTGAGTAGTAACTTCGGCAGGAGTTGCAGAATAAGCAAACTAGTTAAAGGTGAAGTGACGATGTGTGTTGAAAGTAGTTTCAAGATTGATATGATCATCATCGCACTCCTATACTTTCGGATTAGTGTTGAACCTAAATAAATGTTATTTGGTGTTTGCGTTGAGCATGAATATGATTTGATCGTGTTTTATTGCAATTTTATTCATTTAAGTAAGAGAATAAACTTTGTTCTTTTACATGAATAAAACCTTATTGGTTACACACCCAATGAAAATGGTTCATTGGATCTTGATCGTATGATACAATTATAATATTGAAACCAAAAGATGCAAAGTTAATAATGATAGTGCAACTTATTTGTGGACCCGTTTATTCATATTGGTGTAAAGCCATGAAGAAACTCCATCTGATGGGATTTTGGAAATCACTTGATTATGAATCACTTGATGCTTCGAACCATGCCTCATGGGCAAGATGACTAAAACTCCGTTCTCCGAACGATGGAAACAAGCGACTTATTGGAAATAATACATCTTGATGTATGCGATCCAATGAGTGTTAAGGCTCAGGCGAATATCGTTATTTTTGACCTTCACGGATGATTTGAGCAGATATGGGTATATCTACTTGATGAAACATAAGTCGAAATAGTTGAAAGGTTCAAAAATTTCAAGTGAAGTGGAAAAATCATCGTGACAAGAAAATAAGGTTTCTGATTTGATGGAGGGACAAATATTTGAGTTCTGAGTTTGGTCTTCAATTAAAACAATGTGGAATAGTTTCACAAATTCATGCCACGGAACACCGATCATAATGGTGTGTTCAAGCGTCATAACCGTACTTTATTGGATATAGTACAATCTATGATGTTTCTTACCGATTTACCAATTGGTTTTGGGATCATGCATTAGAGACAACTGCATTCACGTTAAATAGGGCACCATCTAAATCCGTTGAGGCGACACTATTGAACTGTGGTTTAGCAAGAAACCAAAGTTTGGTTTCTTAAATTTTGGGGATCGATGCTTATGGAAAAAGTTTCATCTGATAAGCTCAAACCCAAATCGAAGTGTCTTCATAGGATACCCAAAGGAGCAGTTGGGTACACCTATCACAAATCCGAAGGCAAGACATTCGTTGCTAAGAATGGATCCTTTCTAGAGAAGGTTTCTCTCGAAAGAAGTGAGTGGGAGGAAAGTAGAACTTGATGAGGTAAATCTAGCTCCCTTATTGGAAAGTAGTTCATCACGAAATTGGTTCTTGACACCTACACCAATTAGTGAGGAAGTTAATGATGATGATCATAAAACTTCAGATCAAGTTACTACCGAACCTCGTAGGTAAAAGCAGTGAGATCCGCCAGTGAATGCGGTAATCCTGTTCGGAGGTGTGTTACTTGACCATGACAAACCTACGAACTATGAGGAAGCGATGATGAGCCCAGATTCGCAAAATGGTTTGAGGCCATGAAATCTGAGATATGATCCATGTTGAGAACAAAGTATGGACTTTGATGGATTTGCCCGGATCGGCAAACCATAGAAAATAAATGGATCTTCAAGAGGAAGGCGGACGTTGATAGTAGTGTTACTATCTACAAAGCTCGACTTGTTGCAAAAAGGTTTTGACAAAGTTCAAGATGTTGACTACAATGAGATTTTCTCAAGCGTAGCGATGCTTAAGTCTGTCCGAATCATGTTGCAATTGCCACAATTTATGAAATTTGGCAAATGGATGTAAAACTGCATTCTGAATGGTTTTACGGAGGAAGAGTTGTATATGATGCAACCGAAGGTTTTTCGATCCAAAGGGGCTAACAAAGTGTGCAAGCTCCAGCGATCCATCTATGGACTGGTGCAAGCATCTCGGAGTTGGAATATCGCTTTGATGAGTTGATCAAAGCATATAGTTTTAATTGGACTTATGGTGAAGCTGTTTTACTAGAAAGTGAGTGGGAGCACTACAACATTTTGATAAGTATATTGAATGACATATTGTAGATCGGAAATAATGTAGAATTATTCGCAAAGCATAAAGGGTGTTTGAAAGAGTTTTTCAAAGAAAGACCTCGGTGAAGCTGCTTACATATTGAGCATCAAGATCTATAGAGATAGATCAAGATGCTTGATAAGTTTTTCAATGAGTACATACCTTGACAAGATTTTGAAGTAGTTCAAAATGGAACAGTCGAAAGAGTTCTTGCACGTGTTACAAGGTGTGAAATTGAGTAAGACTCAAAACCCGACCACCGGGAAGATAGAAAAGAGAATGAAAGTCATTCCCTATGCCTTGGCCATAGGTTCTATAAAGTATGCCATGCGTGTCCGGATCTATTGTATACCTTTGGAGTTTGGCAAGGGGTACAATAGTGATCTAGGAAGTGATCCGGACAGGGTCAAAATTATCCTTAGTGGAATAAGGATATGTTTCTCGATTATGGAAGTGACAAAAGGTTAAATCGTGGGGTTACGTCGATGCAAGTTTTGACGATCTGGATGACTCTAAGTCTCGATCTAGATACATATTGAAAGTGGGAGCAATTAGCTAGAGTAGCTTAAATGCGGAGCATTGTAGACATAAAAAATTGCAAAATACATAACGGATCTGAATGTGAAAGACCCGTTGACTAAGACTCTCTCACAAGCAAAACATGATCACACCTTAGTACTCTTTGGGTGTTAATCACATAGCGATGTGAACTAGATTCTGAATCTAGTAAACCCTTTGGGTGTTGGTCACATGGCGATGTGAACTATGGAGTGTTAATCACATGATGATGTGAACTATCGATGTTAATCACATGGTGATGTGATCTAGATTATTGACTCTAGTGCAAGTGGGAGACTAAAGGAAATATGCCCTAGAGGCAATAATAAAGTTATTATTTATTTCCTTATATCATGATAAATGTTTATTATTCATGCTAGAATTGTATTAACCGGAAACATAATACATGTGTGAATATATAGACAAACAGTGTCACTAGTATGCCTCTACTTGACTAGCTTGTTAATCAAAGATGGTTATGTTTCCTAACCATGAACAAGGAGTTGTTATTTGATTAACAAGGTCACATCATTATTGAATGATCGATTGACATGACCCATTCCATTAGCCACCCGATCGTTTAGTATGTTGCTATTGCTTTTATCCATGACTTATACATGTTCCTATAACTATGAGATTATAACTCCGTTTACGAAGGAACACTTTGGGTACTACCAAAGCGTCTGCGTGGGTGATTATAAAAAGGGTACTACGTGTCTCCAAAGGCAGATGTTGGGTTGGCGTATTTGAGATTAGGATTTGTCCTCCGAATGTGGAGGGTATCTCTGGGCCCTCTCGGTAATGCAATCACTTAAGCCTTGCAACATTGTAACTAATGAGTTAGTTGCGAGATGATGTATTCGGACAGTAAAGAGACTTGCGTAGAGATTGAACTAGGTATTGGATCCGAGGATGAATCTTGGGTAAGTAACATACCGATGACAAAGGGCAACGTATGTTGTTATCGGTGACCGATAAAGATCTTCGTAGAATATGTAGGAACCAATATGGGCATCAGGTCCCGCTATTGGTTATTGACGGAGGCGTGTCCGGTCATGTCTAATTGTTCCGAACCGTAGGGTCCCGCTTAAGGTTTGATGGGTTATATTATGAGTTTATGAGTTTTGATGTACCGGGAGTTAGTCCCGGATGAGATCGGGGACATGAGAGTCTCGAAATGGTCGAGGCGTAAAGATCGATATATTGGGCGACTATATTGGAGTTGGAAGGTTCGGTCATTGGGTATTTATCGCGGAGGTTGGAATTCGGGGAGGTATGGGCCTTATGGGCCATACGGGAAAGAGGCGCCCTAAATTGCCCTAGTCCGGGTGGGCTGGGGGAACCCCCCCTTCCTTCCTTCTCTCTTCCCCTAGTCTCCTACTCCTAATAATGGAAGGATCCTAGTTGGACTAGGAAAAGAATCCTACTCGGTGGGAAGGACTCCCCTTGGCGCGCCTCCTCCTAGGGGCCTCCTCCTCCCTCCTCCTTTATATCCAGGGCAGGGGGCACCCCATGAACACAAGTTGATCCTTGAGATCGTTCCTTAGCCGTGTCGGTGCCCCCCCACCATAATCCACCTCGGTCATATTTTGGGTGCTTAAGCGAAGCCTCGTCGTAGAACATCAAGATCGTCCCCGCCGTCGTCTTGTGGAACTCTCTCCGGGCTTTTGGATGGGCCGAGGGGCGTCCCGGCTGTCGGTGTCAAGAACCGGGGCGAATTGATGCTGGGATCGGTTGGATCGCGAGGAAACGTCGACTACTTCCTCTACGTTGTGATCGCTTCCGCCCGGTCTCGGGGTACATGAAAACCTCCCCTCGTTGCTATGCATCACCATGATCTTCGTGTGCGTGGAAATTTTTAAATTACTCGTTCCCCAAACATCACATGTTTTAAATGACTTGAAATATATTAGAATCGATCTTTGTTCTTTCAGCCATCCGGATCGAGCAAATCTTCCACAAAAGGATAAACAGGCCCGAACAAAAGTTGAAGTGGGCATGCGGCCCCTCTTTGGAAAACCAATAGCGCCCTAAGAAGATTGCGGACAAGGTTTTAAAGGGG
>JAHHZJ010010657.1:0-13928 GCA_021437245.1 Aegilops speltoides
CTCTAGTGCTTCACTTATGTCTTTTTTGAGACTTTTAGAACAGCATGGTATTTGCTATGGTTATAAAATTGGTCCTAGAATGGTAGGCATCAAAGTTGGGTATAGTAAAAACTATCATAGGAAGTGAATTGGATGCTATGATCAATTTGATACTTGATAATTGTTTTGAGATATGGAGGTAGTGATATTAAAGTCATGCTAGTTGGGTGATTATGAATTTAAAGAATGCTTGTGTTGAAGTTAGAAAATCCCGAAGCATGCATGTATGGTTAAGTTATTTGTAAAATTTGAAACATGAAGTGTACCTAGCTTGTGCATCCTTATGAGTGGCGGTCGGGGAATGACGATGGTCTTTTCCTACCAATCTATCCCCTAGGAGCATCTTGCGTAGTACTTGATTTTTGATGACTTCTAAATTTTTGCAATAAGTATATGAGTTCTTTTGACTAATGTTGAGTCCATGGATTATCACTTTTTACCTTTCCGCCATTGCTAGCCTCTTCGATGCAGTGCATTGCCCTTTCTCACCTTGAGAGTTGTGCAAACTTCGCCGGTGCATCAAACCCGTGATACGATCGCTCTATCACATATAAACCTCCTTATATCTTCCTCAAAGCAGCCACCATACCTACCTATTATGGCATTTCCATAGCCATTCCAAGATATATTGTCATGCAACTTTCCACCGTTCGTTTATCATCATCATGACATACATTATTTTGTCATATTGCCATTGCATGATCATGTAGTTGACATCATATTTGTGGCAAAGCCACCATGCATTATTTTTCATACATGTCACTCTTGATTCATTGCACCATCCGGTACACCACGGAGAGACATTCATATAAGTCATATCTTGTTCTAGTTTGAGGTTGTAATTCATATGTTGTAATCAATAGAAGTGTGATGATCATCATTATTAGAGCATTGCCCAAAAGAAAAACAGAAAAAAAAAGAAAGGCCAAAAAAGGCCAAAAAATAAAAAGAAAATAAAAGAGAAAATAAATAAAAGAGAGCAATGTTACTATCTCTTTTTCCACACTTGTGCTTCAAAGTAGCACCTTGTTCTTCATGTAGTGAGTCTCATATATTGTGCTTCAAAGTAGCACCTTGTTCTTCATGTAGTGAGTCTCATATATTGTGCTTCAAAGTAGCACCATGTTTTTCATATAGTGAGTCTCATAAGTTGTCTTTTTCATACTAGTGGGAATTTTTCATTATAGAACTTGGCTTGTATATTCCTACGATGGGCTTCCTCAAATTCCCTAGGTCTTCGTGAGCAAACAAGTTGGATGCACACCCACTAGTTTTCTTTTGTTGAGCATTCATTTATAGCTCTAGTGCATCCGTTGCATGGCAATCCCTACTCCTCATGTTGACATCAATTGATGGGCATCTCCATATCCGTTGATTATCCTCGTCGATGTGAGACTTTCTCCTTTTTGTCTTCTCCACACAATCCCCATCATCATATTCTATTCCATCCATAGTGCTATATCCATGGCTCACGCTCATGTATTGCGTGAAGGTTGAAAAAGTTTGAGATTATTTAAGTATGAAACAATTGCTTGGCTTGTCATCGGGGTATAGAAGTTGGGAACATCTTTGTGTGTGAAAATAAAACATAGCCTAACTATATGATTTTGTAGGGATGAACTTTCTTTTGCCATGTTATTTTGAGAAGACATGATTACTTTGATTAGTATGCTTGAAGTGTTACTATTTCTTTTATCAATATGAACTTTTATTTTGAATCATTTGGATCCGAACATTCATGCCACAATAAAAGAAAATTACATTGAGAATTATGCTAGGTAGCATTCCACATCAAAAATTCTCTTTTTATCATTTACCTACTCGAGGGCGAGCAGGAATTAAGCTTGGGGATGCTTGATCGTCTCCAACATATCTATAATTTTGATTGTTCCATGCTATTATATTACCCTTTTGGATGTTTATGGGCTTTAATTTACACATTTATATCATTTTAGGACTAATGTCGGTGTACTAAGGTAGGGGTACCTCGGTACCCCAACTTGTGCAGGCATTGACTCCCCAGCTAGATCCATCAAATGCTTGCGGAGACCATCTCCGCTCCACCAAGCCATTCAAGAACAAAGTGTACAAAGCGGAAGATCAAGACCCGGCAAGAGGAGCTTGCGGGAAGGCCATTCGGGCTCAAGGCTACATTACTCCTGCGGATCCCGGCGAGAGGGCTCGTCGGGAGGACTAGAAAGATCATATCATGAAGACACGCCTCGGCGCCTTGCCGCGAGGCCGAGGCGGACAAGTCACGAGCCGACAAGCCCGGGCCGGCAAGATCAAGGCCCGGCAAGGTACTTGCGGGAGAGCTATCTACGTGCCCGCACTCCGGCTCATCTGCCCGCGTCGCCTCGGCCTTCTCGAGAGGCGTGGCGGGTGGCTGTCTTTGCATGAGAATGCGGTGGCACTCCACGGTGGTAACCGCTGCCGTGGCGAAAAGAGCGCAATGGCGGGAGCTTTTGGGGTGTGGCTGACAGGCATTTAATGCTCTTGTCCCCCTCTGTCAAAAGTAGGTAAAGCCTTGTAGCTACCTTGTTCCCTTGTTCCAACTACCACCTCTTTTCGTTTTACCCTCTACCTCACGTTGACACATCGGTGACCCTTGCCCTATAAAGGAGGCCCATGCATGCGTGGGGGTTCCACGGTAGCTACTCTCGCGAGGATCATTAGCCACTCTCGCGTGAAGGTTCGAACCCCAGCAACTCTAGCGCTGGGATTGGCGGTTTCACACACCACTCCACCGTTTGCTCGCATTCTTGAGCAAGATCTAATACAACACAATGCAGCGGTAGGGTTTCTGCGACCATCGCGGCGAAGCTGGGTAAAATCCCGCGTGCATCGCCTCGATCTGCTCTCCGCGCAGCCTCCGCCCCGTGCGAACACGAAGGGGCCCGGCCCCATAGGTGCGCGCCACCCATCGGCGCGACATCTCTGGCGCGCCCGGTAAAGCGTCGAGGTTATCGCGAACCTGATCCGGCGTTCAGCGCCCGGCCTCTTCATCAACCTCTCCGGCTTCGCCAGCAGCTTCGCCGACAACTTCGCCATGGTCGAGGCGAGAGCTTGGTCGCGGACCCATCTCCGTCTTCCCGCCTCCACGAATAGCGGCGGCGGAGAGCGCGGTGGAAGGTGGACACGGCGGCGCTCGCGGTGCCACGAGATCGAGGGCGGGGCGGAGGACGCGCCTCGGCCTCCGTAGATCGCGTCCCCTCGCGCCATATGCAGCCCGGTGGCGCCACACCACGAAGGTGGTATCCGCCGGTAGGGCAAAACAAGCAGAGGGGCTCGCGGGGCGCTCCGGACTGCTGTCCATGCATGAGTAAAGCGAAAGAGGTCGAGGCGAGGTTACTGCTCCCCTAACTGCTGTTAGGGACCGAGTATATCCGGCCCCTCGCGCTTCGCTCCGCTCCCCTCGGCCCGGCAGCGCCTATCCACAGGCGTTACGATGTCGTCGAAAAGGCGCTCTCGAGCTCTAAGTCCGGCAAGGGCGGCTCACAGTGCTCCATCAGACAAAGCGTACCTCCTCGGGCGCAATAAGCCCGGCGAGACAGCCTGCTTGAGGAGCAAGGTGAGTCACGAAAAAAGATGGTGCAGCGTCCGGTGTATTTTGTAGCTCCCTTCTCGAGGGGCGGATCAAAATACTACGGTGTACAAAAGTTGCTTTTCGGCCTTCTCATGGCCTCAGAAAGCTGCGCCATTACTTCAAGCACCACGAGATAACGATGGTCACTCGCTTCCGCTGAAGAGGATATTGCACAACCCGAAAGCAGGCAGGATCGTTGAGTGGGCCTTTGGGTTATCGAGCCGGACTCAAGTTTGAAAGTACTTCAACCATCTGAGCAGACTCTGGCAGAATTTATAGCGAGTGGACCCCAACACGATGAAGAAGTTCAAGAAACAAGTACACCCGCACAAGGGCGGCAGTGAATGGGTAATGTGCTTGATGGTGCCTTCTCCTACAAAGGCGCCGGTGCGGCGTCGTAATCATCGCGCCAACAGGGAGCACCTCAAGTATGTTATCGGATGCACTTTCCAAGAAACAAGCGACAAACAACACCGCTGAATCACGAGGTTTGCTTGCGGCCTCGAGGATTGCGGCGAGCTTGGGATCAAGAAGCTGATCGTCTTGAAGATTCCGATTGGTGGTCCGCAAGTTAACAAGAACTATCGAGCCCTTTGATGGAAGCCTATGTAGATGAAGTGAGGAAGCTTGAGGAGCACTTTGAAGGTCTGCGAGATGGAACACATTCAGAGCTCGAGAATGAAATCATGAGGCGGCCTTTCAAAGTGTGCTTCTATGAAGTTACACATGGAACCGGGGACCTTCTTGCTCAAGCTGACTCAACCCTCCGTTCGCCATCGATTGGGCAGTCAAGAAGAAAGTTGATATCCGGCGACTACTTGCGGCGGACCTCCCGAGGCCGCCGCCAAGGTCCCGAGGATCAACCTCGAGGCGAGAACAATCTGCTCCCGCCGATCGCCGGATCTGTGCGATCGAAGCAAGTGTTCCCGACAAGCCTTGCCCGACAAACTTGGGGGAACCTTCACTCGGCGGAGCAGAGATTCTTGCCGTAAAGCGAAGGTTCCATGGCGGCCCTCATGCCTTTAGTCCTTGTCGTCGAGCCGGGCTCCGGCATGGCGCCACGGATCGTCCGTTTCACTGCAAGCGGAGAACTTCTGGCGACCACGAAGAGATAGAAAAGATAACCCGACAGTCAAGTATGTACCGGTTAAGTGGACAGCAGGCATGCGAAGAAAGGCTCAATGGTGTCGATTGAAGTGCATCTCTAGGGAAGATGGATGACAGCTGTTGGCGGAGGTTCACGCGAGGCATCTGCGGCCACCACATTGGCGCAAGGGCACTTGCGGAAAAGCTTTCGGCAAGGGTTCTTTAACAAGAAAGCCCTCGGATGCTGCGCACTAGTAACCAAGTGCGAAGCGTGTCGGTTCCATGCAAAGCAAATTCATCAGCCGGCTCAAGCTCTCCAAACAATCCCTTTATCTGGCCCTTCTCGGTGCAGGGGCTCGACATCCTCGGCCCCTTCCCGTGCCGTCGGGGCTTTGAGTACTTATGCGTAGCGATCGACAAGTTCACAAAGTGGCGAAGTAGACCCGATGAGAAAGGTGGCAACCGATCGTGATCAAGTTCTTGGTCGATTGTATGCCGTTTGGGATCTAACGGATTATCACCGACAACGGTACACAATTCACCAACCGCACCTTCATGCAATATGTCCAAGACCTTGGCGCCAAAGTGCATTTAACCCATTGCTCACCCAAGGAGCAGCGGTCAGCGAAAGGGCCAATCTGCGGAAGTCTTTGCGGGCTCAAGACAAGAACTTTCGACGAGGCTGCGCAAGTCGGAAGAAATTGGATAGAGGCTGTCGGCGGCTCTTTAGTCAATCGAGCGACACCAAGCCGAGCCACCGGGCGGACACCCTTTGCTCTAGTCTATGGGCGAAGCAGTTCTCCCCACGGAACTTCGTATCACGGATCTCCTCGAGTGCTCACTTATGATGAGCTTGAGCAAGAGCAGCTGCGACAAGATGGCGCATTGCTCCTCGAGGAGGGGCGTCTCGAGCTGCTTTGTCGAGCTGCTCGATACCGGCAAGCCTTGCGCCGCTACCATAAGCCGCAAGGTCAAAGCAGGAGCCTCGAGGAAAGCGACCTTGTTCTTGGCGTGTTCGATCCGCCAAAATTCCAACAAGTTGGCCTTGAAGTGGGAAGGCCCTTATCGGGTGAGACAAGTCCACGAGACGGCGCTGTCGACTTCGAGACGAAGAAGGCTGCCGATGAGTAACTCTGGAACATAGAGCATCTTCGCAAGTTTTACCCATAAAGCGCGGTTTGCGTGATCGCTCGGCAACCACCTTTTGTACAAAAGCTTTGCCGCCGTTGCATGTAACCCTTTGTACAAAGCGGGCGCGAGACCGTGCAGACAATAAAGTTTCCGTGCCTCGCGTTATTTGCCTTTTTCCATGCTCTTCTTTGTTATTTGCATGAGTTACTTGGCATCTTTTTAGTATGTACGCATGTCCGACAAGCAATAGCGTCAAAAGCTACGTGCCCGTTCTCTTCTTTTTCTCCTTATTTCTTAAGCAAAAGAAATGTTCCTCCCTTTAAGTTTGCGGGGAGGAAATGAAGGATGAACCAAGCACTCAAGTGCTGTTCAAGAGAAGAAACTGCTTGGGAGCAGCGAGTCCACAGCTAAGTTGTCGGGATTTGCGCAGCTCAAAATTTTAAATTTTGAGATTGCCTTCCTTGAACAACCACACCTTGTATGGAAAACCTGTGCTCGGAGGAACCTACCGACGGACAGCCGTGCCCTTATCTTGCGTTCGAGTCGACTCTGCAAGTTAAGTGTGTTCTTGTTGGCAGCGGCAAGGTTGCTTGCGGTGAACCTTGCCCCTTGCGGCAAGTCTTTCCTAGAAGCATAAGGTTGAAGCGTACAGAGTTGAGAATCAAAACAAGGGAGTTGATTCTGCGATCATTGATCGAAATAAAGGTAAATATCCTACAAGGGATAACTTGTCGCGGTAACTAATAAGTTCATAGCGACACATGTCGCGACAAAAGGAAACAAAGATAAAAAAGGCCTAGTCTCTGCGGCCGCCCTCCATCTGAGGATTTTGTTCACTTTGGCGATGATGTGGCGACTGCTCCTTCAAGGCCTCCATGTCGCGTCGGCGGCAAGCTGCGAAGGGCGTTGGAGAGGTTTATACGGGGTTGCGGTATCGATCTTCGTCGACCGCGCTCCATGGTTCCCGCGCTGTGGTAGCGCCTCCTCGGCGAGCTCTTGGCGAGGATCTTCTTCGTCCGCAGATTTGCGAGTGGCGCGACCCCACGAAGAAGAGGCTGAGCTTGCTTGTGGCGAGTTTGGATCCGGGGAATAAATGAGGTGCTCCAACTTGGCGCCCGGCAACTCTGGTCGATGGCGGTTGCGGAAGACACGGTTCCTCGGTCCATATCTCGGCGATCTGGCGGAAATCCTCGGCTGCTCTGTTGGCGCCCGGCCACTAAGGATCGCTCCTCACGGAGCTCTTCCTTGATTTGGTTTCACAGGCGGGCAGCGTCGGCGAGTCCATCAGGTATGAAACTTTCTGCTCAAGATCCTCGGCGGAATCCTTGGCGGCCTTCAGCTCGTCGCCCTTCTCGGCGAGCGCACAGAGCTACGAGTTGGTGTGGGTGAATTTCTCGCGCTCCGTGGCGGCGGCGGCGATCTTCTCGAGTCCACCTTCAGCAGCTCCTCGATTCTTGTGACCTTGGCGGCGAGATCCTCCTTGGCAGCCTCACTGACGCCGCGGCGTCTTCGCTTCCTTCAACTCCCGCCAAGGGCTTGCTCCCGTCTTGGCGAGGTCTTCCTCGTGGGCGTCGGCGACCTTTAGCTGGTTGAGCTCCCCTTCTCGCGGGACAGCTCCACCCGGCGAGCCGTTGCTCCTCGGCCTCGGCTTTCTCCAACAACCACTCTTCATCTTGCCCGGCGAGCTGCTCGCGCCTCTCCGACACCTCGCGGAGCAGCTTGATTGGCGGCGGAGCTCCGCAGCGTTTCTCCATCTCCTCGGCGGCCTTGGCGGCAAGGGCCTCCGGGAAGCAAGCCGCTGCTGGCGGTAAAGGGCGGGATCTGGTGGCGGCTTCTCCTCATCGAGACCCGCCCGCTCCGCTGAGCCCCTCGGCGACCTTCAAACCCAGCGGGCGGATCTCCCCGTCGAAGGCCGCCCTCGCAGGCGCCAGCGACGAAGCCCGGCATCTGGATAAAACGCCGTTAGGGGCTTCAAGTAGCAACCGAGCCGTTCTGCTTCAATGGAGGTCGGCGGCCGGCACGGCAACAGCGCTCCGCAGCCTCCGGGCGGTGGTACGCTTGCCATCCTCCTCTGCGGCGGCTGCGTCGGGGCGAAGGCGATTTAAGCACGTGTGGTTGGCGGCTCCGCCGCGTCCTCGGCAGCGAGGAGCACCATCGTCGCCACCATGCCGTCCTCCACCTCCCGGCAGCGACCTCCGTCTCCATCCGCTCGGGGAGATCTAGGAAGAAAGAAAAAAAAAGCAAAAAGCGGTTCAAGCAAATATCAAAAAGCTGACACCAAGAAAGCGGAGTCGCGAGAACTTACCTTGGCGGGCGTCTTGGTGGCGAGCTCTCTTGCGAGAACCATCCCTTGCGGAGTAGCCGCCCTCGTCGGGCTACTCGCCCTTGGCGAGTACCGCCCTTGTGGGGCGCTCTCCCTTGCCGGGAATCCGGCCTTGGCGAGATGGAGGGGCACTGCTCCTCGGGGCGACCTCCGGATGCTCCTGTTGCTGCGGCTCCATCCTGCGCAAGTCAAGACAAACACATCAAGATATTGGGACAAGATAAAGCTATCGGATGTACCCGGCAGCGAAGGTGCGGAACCCAGACTTCTGTTGGGGGCTGCTGAGAGCTGCTCCTCGGGGCAGCGCTCGGGTCCGGCAAACTCGGGTCGGGCGTCTCCGTCCCCCCTCGGCAGGCGAGTCGTCCGCAATCTCGACCACGGGCACCTTGGCTCTCTTCGCCGCCCGCTCGATTAAGGTCTGAAATCAACACAAAAAGCAAGATTAGCATCGGCAATGACCAAAGCGAAATTTAAGAAGATGAAGGTCTTGGGGACTCACTCCTGTTCCTCCTCGTCGTCTTCGCTCAAAGGCGGAGAAGTCGTACCGCACTGGGATCGTCGGTGTGAGGAAGCGAGGCGAGGCCCTCTCGGGCGCTTGGCGGTCCTCGGGCACAGGGGCTCACGACCCGGCCTGTGTGTGTCGAAACCGAGAAGTGGGCGAGCCGCCGCCCCACTCAAGGAGGCCTGACCGCTCGGCGCCTTCTTGTGGCCTGCCCATGGGCCGCCTCCGCCACATCTGAGTGCGCTGGTCGCTCGGCAGCAGCTCGACTCCCAGGAAGCTCGCGCTACCCGTGAGTGGCGATTCTTAGGGGCTTCGCGTGCCACCTCCGCCCAGCCTTGCGGGCGCGCTTGTGAGATCGCTTGGGGCTCGCCTGGCGGGAGGTTTCCGGCGGCGAGGAGGCGTCATCGTCATAAAGGTCCGTGGACCCGCCCGGCATCATCGGCGACGCGGCGTTCTCCCCTCCTCCTCGCCGGCTGGCTCACGGGCTCGGCACCTGTCTGCGACCCCTTTACCTTTGGCGCCTCGGCTCCCTCGGCGCCTCTGCTCCCTCGGCGGCTCCACCGCTTGCCGCGATTTCAGCCACGATTCCGTGGATCCAGTGCCTCGAGAAGGACCCGGCAAGCGCGCCGGGAGGAAGTTTCAGCAACCGGCAGATCTCCGCCGCCTCCGCTTGATAGGACTTCTCCGCAGCCTCCTCCTCCTCGGGCGTGCAATCGAATTCTCCTGCCGCTGCGGCTGCGGCGCCTCTTCAACCGAGAGGCTATGTCGCGATCTCTGATCCGTGGTGTCCGTGTCGGCCCGCGGATCTCGTCCTTGTTTTTCGCCACCTCCTCGAGGGTGTCGAAGAAGTGATGATGTCGGGCGGCTCGGCGGAATCCATGAGCGCTCACGCCCGTGCGTCTGCGGGCATCATGGCGAGAGGCGATCGGACTACGTTATTGCAAAGGGCACCACTCCCGGGAAGCTTGAACCACTCTGGATGGGCGGGTCGTATTTAAAGCTCCGGACCATCCCCTCGGCTCGGCGTCGTGAAATTGAAGTTCAGCCGGTCGCAGCCTCATTATATCCCCGCGCCGCCATACTCCCGGCGGCCTTTTTACTGTCTTGGAGAAGCGTCTGGCGGCGGAGAAAATCTGCGCCTACGCTGCAATGGACAGCCCAGCGTGGCGGGCGAAGGATCCGGATGAGGGCAGCGTCGAGCTTAGCGTCGTCGAGTCAGCTCGCTCAATCTCTGCCCGCTCGATGGGCGTAGTCTTGTGTGGTGAAAGGCTGCGGCTCGTCCTCGGCGATCAGCACCGATCTGCGCGCCCTCTTCCCACTTGATCGCGGAGCTCCCGGCAATCTGACCTCTTGAGGTTGAGACGGAAAACCAAGAAATCCCTCAGGAGAGGGGGCAGACTCTGCTCTCGGGGTAAAAAATGCTGAGCAGAGCTACATTTGGGTGGATCCCACGAAGTTCTCACACATATGTCGAAACCGCCATTGTGAGGGCGGCGTTGGGGTGAAATCGAGAAGGTGGAAGCCATATGTGTGCATAATAGTGCGGAAGAATTGAGAGAAAGGAGGACAAAGACGCGATGAAAGAAAGCTGCGAAGAAATGGTACCGCCGGGATAGTTGTCCATGAGATCGGCGGGTGGGCGCTGGTCGAGGATGTCTTGAGGTCCTCTTGGACCAGAACAAGAAGTACTTGCCCGAGTTCGTCCACGCCCGGGCGGCGGAAGACAATGTTCTCCCTCCGCATCTGGCGAGCTCTTCCGCTGCTCGGTTTCTCCTTCTTGGTGCCCTCCGCCTTCTCCTTCCCTTCCTGGTCTTGGGGCCATAGCGGCAGCGGCGAGAAAGGGGATGAGGTCCGGCAGCGCCCGGATGAAAAAACAGCGGAGGAGATCTCGAGCGGAAGCGAGGAGGTTTCTGGCGGAGGAAGAAGAAGCAATGAAAGCAATGAAGGGAACGCGCTGCTTCCTCTGTTTTTATGGGGAAGTGGGGGAGGCGTCCGCTCTCCTCATTAAGGCGTGAGCACGTCCTATCCTGACGCCGCAATCGGGCGTCTTCTGCTGCGGGAGGCGGCGAGCGAAAGTGGATTCGGCAGCGCCGTGAGCCGCGCGCCCGTGCCTTTGTCTTGGGCTGGCCCAGCGCTCGGCACCGTGTATGGCCCAGGCCGGGGCTCTGTCGGTGTACTAAGGTAGGGTACCTCGGTACCCCAACGTACCTGAGCAGCCCGACTCCCACAGCTAGATCCATCAAATGCTTGCGGAGACCATCTCCGCTCCACCAAGCCATTCAAGAACAAAGTGTACAAAGCGAGAAGATCAAGACCCGGCAAGAGGAGCTTGCAGGAAGGCCATT
The DNA here is from genome assembly GCA_021437245.1 of Aegilops speltoides. Classification (NCBI taxonomy): domain Eukaryota; kingdom Viridiplantae; phylum Streptophyta; class Magnoliopsida; order Poales; family Poaceae; genus Aegilops; species Aegilops speltoides. The sequence goes on from JAHHZJ010010657.1 coordinate 11,013, forward strand.
CGAGGCTCAAGGCTACATTACTCCTGCGGATCCCGGCGAGAGGGCTCGTCGGGAGGACTAAAGATCATATCGCGGAAGACACGCCTCGGCGCGCTTGGCCCGGGGCCGAGGCGGCAAGTCCTGAGCCCGACAAGCCCGGGCAGCAAGATCAAGGCCCGGCAAGGTACTTGCCGGGAGAGCTATCTACGTGCCGCCTCGGCTCATCTGCCTTGGCGTCGCCTCCGGCCTTCTCGAGAGCGTGGCGGGTGGGCTGTCTGCATGAGAATCGGTGGCACTCCACGGTGGTAACCCATTTGCCGTGGCGAAAAGGACGCAATGGCGGGAGCTTTTGGGGCGGCGGCGGCGGGCATTAATGCTCTTGTCCCCCTCTGTCAAAAGTAGGTAAAAGCTTTGTAGCTGCCTTGTTCCCTTTGTTCCAACTACCACCTCTTTTACGTTTTACCCCTCTACCTCACGTTGACACTGTCGGTGACCCTTGCCCTATAAAGGAGGCCCATGCACAGCGTGGGGGTTCCACGACAGCTACTCTCGCGAGGATCATTCGCCACTCTCGCGTGAAGGTTGAACCCCAGCAACTCTAGCGCTGGGATTGGCGGTTTCACACACCACTCCACCGTTTGCTCGCATTCTTGAGCAAGATCTAATACAACACAATGCAGCAGTAGGGTTTCTGCGACCATCGCGGCGAAGCTGGTAAAAATCCCGCGTGCATCGCCTCGATCGCTCTCGCGCAGCCTCCGCCCGTACCGAACACACGAAGGGCCCGGCTATAGGTGCCGCGCCACCCATCGGCGCGACAATTAAAGAGATGGCAGCTAGCTAGCTAGCTGATACTATTACTTACTTACAGCAGGTGAAACCATTGAAGCTTTTGTTTCCATTCACCTTGGTGTGTTGATGAATCTTGCCCAAAGCACCATGCCGACAAAGAAAATGAATAAAGGGGTTATTAAATAGTTCATATCATGAAATGGCCGAACTAAATAGGCTGAGATATATAGTTAATAATGATTGAAATTACACATTGACTATCCAGATACAAGATGTTAAAATCGGTGTTTTTTGAGATTAATGAGTCTAGTATTTCAAGCTGTTCGGCGTCAACTTTAATGATACACAAGACCGATGAAATCTGCATGCACACACGTTTACATGTCTTAATTAAGCGGGCATATGTAAGCAAAAACATGTAGCTAGCTAGTAGGCAAAAAGCGAGGAATTTGTAGTACAAGGCGGTGTGACTCACCCAAAGTGGTAAGGAAGTAGTATATCTTCATTGTTATTTGAAGCGCTTCAAGAACTCTAGCATCTTTGTCCTCTACTTCCTTTGCATGATGTTCATTTATCTTCCATGTGAATTCATTAGCGGTGTTTGGGTCAATGAACCCAATGCCATAGCGTCCACCTTTTCTCATTTCATATATCTTCATCACGCATAATACCACGAGAAAAGAATATAGTGAGGATAATTATAGGTAATGATTGATCAAAAGGATCACTCTGATTATAAGCGAAGCAGTTCTAAATACTCAACGGACCCAGCTTTCTCATGGTAGTAATGGTCCTTCTTGACATTCACCATGAGGGACACTCGATCTAAAATCTTGGTAATGTTCATGTACCATTGATGCAATTCATACATTCTCGTTGGGAGGTTCTTGACCTTATCTGGCGCGACCAAGCGTTGGCCGGACATATTTCCGTTTTACTTCATCCTCTCTAAGCTAAGGCATGGGCTCGATCTCGAGGTTGTCCATGATGATGTTGAGAACTTGCTTTGCATTATATACTCTCCGTTATTACCATTTGCCCACCTGGGAACATACACTGTTTGCCCACAATAATATTGAGGCGGCGTCTTATCTTTTGTTGTTGGCCTGACAAAGCGAGGATCGATTCGCCGCTTTGTTCTCCCAGTGAGGAATGGTTTTCCGCATTTTTTGCAGCGCTTCTTGTTTGCTCGATCCGATGTAGGCGTGCTCGCCTCCCTTTGTAGGCGTGCTCGATTTAACTTCACGATGTGGCGCTCATAGTCTGTGTCCAGCGAGCTTGGAAGCTGATGGTTGAACCATCACGAATGAAGTGGTCAATCATTTCCTCGGGCACTTTCTCCTTGGCGGCGGTGGCGGTTTCGGTGCAAAATGGGCTTCCACCTCGGCCTTTGATATGGCTGTGATTTCCTCCTCGGACCTGTCATAAGACCTCTGCGGAAGAGGCTTGAGGCTTGGACCATATTTATATCGCTTGCCTCCTTTGTACTTCTGTACTACCTCGACTCGTGCCGCTTCGCACCATAGCTGCAGGGGTGTCTCTTCTGCGATTCTTGGCGTGAGGAGGCCAGTTGGCCAGGACTGAGTTGGACGGAGGAGGTAGCTGAGGTTTGTGCGGACTTGGAGGAGAGTGGACGTCGGCGGCGTGGCGGACTTGGAGGAGGAGGAGGATTGTCTGACACTTTGCGGACTTGGAGGAGGAGGATTGTCTGACACTTTGCGGACTTGGAGGAGGCGGAGCCTGCTGACTCGGTGGCGGACCAGCGAGGACTCGGGTGGCCAGCGGTGTCGGTGGCCTTGGAAGATGATGCAATCCTTTTTCCATAGGATGATCGATGTTTGGCCTCTCAGAAAGCGCTCGCCGTCACCTCCGGCAATGTCAGGCTGTAGCCCCGAATATGGTTGGTCCACCACCTCATCAGCCAAGACACAAGCATAGCTCCGCTGGAATCGGGTTGCAATGGAAGGTTGCCTCGGGGATTTGTGAAAGCACAACAAATCCGCCACCTTCATGGATATGTTCTTCATTTGGACGTGTAGCTCGCGATTAGTGTTCTCCGTGATGTCATCCACGGGGTATCTACCAACATTGGAGTCGTCAGGGAATGGAACCCGCAGCTGCTTCTCGGCATGGATGGGCGGTGCC